>JARKHS020021293.1:0-140721 GCA_030143305.2 Amblyomma americanum
GGTACCCATTCGGAGAGAGAAGTCAGAAATTGGCCTGTTCTCCTTGCGGATCTAATCGTAGACTGTATGCAACGGGAACGGCGACACCATTGATAGATGCTTAGTCTAAATTAGTCTGATCAGACGAGTGAATTCAGGAGTGCTAAAGAGGAGATTGTGTTCTCCAGCACCGTGAATATTGATCAATAATCCTCATCATTCCTTAATAACACTCCAACTATGTCCGCTGCAGGACAAAATGGCCTTCCAAATCTCTTCAGATTAGACATGTCCTGTGCCAGGTGTGGAAACTTCGTCGCCCCAAACTCCCTCACCTTATCTAGCCACCGTAATTTCCACTGCCCCCTGGCACGGTCACCTTCTCTTGGAATCTAATTCGTTACTCTCGACGACTTTCGGGTATCTGACACCCACGCTGTATGCCTTGCTAATGCTCATTATTCTAGCGAAAGCTCTACTTACCGACCAAAGCAGCAAAAGACCGGCCATTACTGGAACCTTGACCTCGGCCTTGATCTGGATTACATATATAAAATAAATATTCCTGCGACTAGAATGTGAACCCACGGTAGCGTGAAAAGATCAGCTTCACTGGCCACTGCACGAGAGCACGGTGCTATCGCCGCAACTGATCACGCCTCGTTTTAAACTGCAACGCACTCTCGCGCTGCATATCGCACACCGCCGTATTCCACTACGTCCAATTTAGGCTCGAACACACCAGATCAGCTCAACCTCGGTCAAACCTAAATGTGAGTCTGATATAGTCGCCAGACGTGGCGGTGACCTAGCAAATCAAAACCTCGAGCCAATCAGGCAAAACACATTCTTTCGCATGTCTACGCGGTTTGCCTACGTTAAAAACCTACCATATTTTTCTTCTTGATTTTGACTTAGATATCATAACTCTTATTCTTCACTCACCAAATTCACTCTCTTCCTGTTACGGCTCTCATTACATCTAATATTATTCTTTTTACAGACCGCGAACACATAAAAAAATTCACACATATAGGGTTTTTGGTGTAAAAATATGGCTTTTCTGACATAGAAATTCCAGTGCTAGCGGATACCAGGAAAGCAGCGAAGCGTCTTAGGTAGTGAGCTGGTTAACTATTCCTAATTATTAACTTTTTAACTAGTACAGTTGGGCCCCTAGTGGCAATCAGAGATTTGTAGCCGATCCTTAGTAATGGCTATATCAGTTTTTAGAAATCCGAAAACGCGATTACCCTTGGCGCCGTGGCTTAAAAAACTGTTTTATTGAGTAGTTACATGTATCAGAGTGGTTGCTTTCTTTTCATGCTTTCGAAAGCCCATGTATGTTCACGCAATGCAGCCGCTTTTTGTCGAGCCACAGCGGAGGGAGTCGCGTTTTCGAAATTCTAAAAACTACTATAGCTATTACTAATGACCGGCTACGAATCGGAAATTACGACCAGTTGCTTGTCTATGAGAGTGAAAAAGTTATCACAAATTAGTTAACCAGCTTACTATTTGAAACAGTATAGACACCTAAGTTTTGGGCGCGTGTTTTCTTTTTCGTGATGATACGTAAGGCATCATTATACATGCACTGACGCCTGGAATTCACCTCCGACCGCTCAACTATTTTTAATCGCATTTCATCCTCGTGCTGTTTCCGTTTCGGTTTCAACAGCGGAATGAGGGCTGTGATGTCATCATATGCTAGCGGGTCACGCGAGACATGAAAATCTGCAATATAATGGCCGAGTCCACAATTGTTGTCATTCCGACACTTTAGCAAGGCCGGCTTCAGCAGTACAGTAAATTAAAACGATGAAGCAGCGATTATATTGACGTTTTTCGATTTCTCACGTGACACAAAAGCACACATCGACGCCACAGCCATCATTAGGCTGTTGAAATTGAAACCGGAAAAGCATGACCAAAAAAAATTCATTATATATTATTAAGCGGTCGTAGGTGGATATCGCACGGTGATTAATGGGCAGTAGTGTCTTCCGCGTCATTGTAGAGAAGAAAATATGCTACGAAAACTAGGTATCTATAATAGTTTAAAGCAATTCACCAAATTTCCGGTGTTTGCCAACACTGGTAATTCCATGCTGCCAAAGCAATATTTGTACACCAAAAAGCCTACTTTTGAAAATTCTTGAAAGTCTCCGAAACTCCTGGTAATTTCTGGTGAACGTATCAGTACACTGCCATTCATGATGTTAGGGCACATTCAAAATCAATTTCACCTCATTCAAGTTATCCTGATTGTTTCACTGTTGAGGTCAGGATCATCCGTCTCTACGTCTACAAAGTAGACCTATTCCGTTTTTACATTGAAGCGCTTCGGTGCCTATCATGAAATTGCTCTTGTCTTTCCTTGTGAGGTTCTTCAACAGTAGTTTTCTAATTATTTTCTAAGTATCAGTATTTGGATTCACCGTTCTTTCTCACCTGTCTATGTCGTTGGTCATGTTTTGAAATTCGTGCTCTTTGTTTCTCAATGAGAGAATCAGAACAGCGAATGGCACAATACTGAGTTGTTCTCCATTAACTTGATCTCTCACCCTTTCGTGTTTAGGTCTCTCAATGCTTTCTGTAAGCCGCGGTGAACAGGACAGGAGACATCCTGTCTCCTTGCCTAACACCCTTCTTTTTTTTAATTTCTTTCGATTCTCTTGAAGGGCTATGGCGGCTCTGGAGTTACTATTCGCATTTTCCGTTACTTGAACTTGAGTCTCTTCAACAGACTAGTTCCATGATGGCTGCTGAACTGCATGCAGCTGGGCAGGGTCCAGACCACGGAGCTGCACAGAATGCAAACTAACAGGGGCAGGACGCTTGCGAAAAATTACGCAGGTCTCATTAGTGGGCATGAAGGGAAGACGGGACAATGTTCGCAGCGAAGACAGATCATTATAAGCGAGATAGAACCGTATATCTGGAATCGGAGTGCAGTAAGCGCTGGCATGGAGATGTGCAAAATCTTCCAGCAGACGACGGAGCGGATAATGATTGAGTTTTCTGCACTACTTAGTCCTGACCAGGGCGGCAAAGTACTGGCAATGAAGCATGAACTAGATTTGGTGGGCGATATCTCCGAAAAGGAATGTTCTTATTTCTTGTATCTAAGAGTGTCCTCAGCAAAATATATATAGGTGCGCATACTATCGATGTTACACTCCTTCAACTCATTTTTGACTTGTTTGAAGACTAGCTTTCAAGTACTTAGAAACGAGAGAGTACTTCAGCTCTTTGGATAACGGACACAAAACATGGAGGTTGTTAACTTCTTTCTTGCTGGCTATACGTGGCTTTGGCAAAGTATTTTAATGCGTTAGCATTAAAGTTCACGCTAGGAGCGATTCCGCTGTCAGATGTCCCGAAGACCCCTCAGTTGTCGAGTGAAGTAACGTGACCTTGTGACTTCATCGCAACCTTCCCTGATGAGGAACGCTGAATGGTGGAGAAATGTCTTGTAATCATGAAACGTTATTGCAACCTACACACCACGGCAGGGGGCAACCTGTGCACCTAAGTTAGGAACCTGCCCCTCCTGGTAGATGGCAATTAAAATGCTGTTTGGTCCTGAGAGGTCACCTGACCTTGTGACATCAGCAAAACCTGCCCAACGAGGCCGACCCATGCCACGAAATACGCTGATTGGTCGCGACAGAGAAGAATAACAAGGTCATGTGACCCAAAAGGAGACGTGATGCTACAATTACTCGTCACCCCAAGTGAAATAAATGGAGACCGCTAACCGCAGGAGAGAGGTTAAAAACACGATCGGAATAGATAAACGAGAATTGACTCATATAATGTTAATAGCTGTTAGTAGAAGCTTTATGAAGGAACACTTGTGAGAATAATTAAGAAATTACAATTTAATGGTCGATAAAGAATGGTCCTTGAGGCAGTCGCAAATGTCGACATTGTCGGAGCACAGAGGATACCTGCTACTATAGCTAGCAGTACGAATATGAAGGCTGATATACCAAGAATTCCAAATGAAACTGGTGCAAACAGAGTGAACCTGCAGCAGAGGCTCATACAGCCCTGGAAATTATTGCTACCGCGTTTCATTTTTCAGGTCACTTAAGCGTACTCAAATTTATTGTGTTTAATGTTTAAGGTAACAATTCCTAATTATGTAAAACCTCTATAAAGATACAGTAGCATCTGAGCTAATTTCTTGCTCTCAATAATTGCAACTTCTCGTATATAATTTTTTCCCTCAACTGAAACATATACTCCGCAGAAAGAAAAGCATTAGGTACTTTTTCAGTGACTTGCCGAAGAACTGCCTATGCATCGTAAAATTTACGATTGGCTTCTCTGAATCCCGCAACAGCTGGATGCCAGCAAAAGGCACATTCCAGTGAGCACGCTCACCCATTCCGAAATAGTCTCAGTGATGGATGTTCACTGTGCCTCCTTCAAAACCAGCCTTTGGAATGTTATTGTTTTGGATACAAGAAACCGTAACGTAGAGGACGACAATGACATCTACTCTAGAGACTGTACCTCATAAAACAGTCATTGTAAGTCGACAGCCTCCGCATATATATTAACTAAACGCCGAACTTACCATGCGTTTAATGAACTTAAAACCTGATTGCCTGCAACAAATAATAAAAACCATCATTTAAATTGATGCCAGCAAAAGGCACATTCCAGAGAGCACGCTCACCCATTCCGAAATAGTCTCAGTGATGGATGTTCACTGTGCCTCCTTCAAAACCAGCCTTTGGAATGTTATTGTTTTGGATACAAGAAACCGTAACGTAGAGGACGACAATGACATCTACTCTAGAGACTGTACCTCATAAAACAGTCATTGTAAGTCGACAGCCTCCGCATATATATTAACTAAACGCCGAACTTACCATGCGTTTAATGAACTTAGAAACTGATTGCCTGCAACAAATAATAAAAACCATCATTTAAATTGATGCCAGCAAAAGGCACATTCCAGTGAGCACGCTCACCCATTCCGAAATAGTCTCAGTGATGGATGTTCACTGTGCCTCCTTCAAAACCAGCCTTTGGAATGTTATTGTTTTGGATACAAGAAACCGTAACGTAGAGGACGACAATGACATCTACTCTAGAGACTGTACCTCATAAAACAGTCATTGTAAGTCGACAGCCTCCGCATATATATTAACTAAACGCCGAACTTACCATGCGTTTAATGAACTTAGAAACTGATTGCCTGCAACAAATAATAAAAACCATCATTTAAATTGATCAACATAAAAAAAAACATTAGTGTGTATGTTTTTATGACGTTCGTGACGCTCCCGCATAGTTTAAATAAAGCTACGTGACTCGCCACAGTTGGCACAAAACGCTCCTATCTGGAGGGCAGAGCAGACACTTCGTCCCAAAAGTGTTGGAAATGGCGATGAAGTTGATTTTCATCACTCTTTTTCTTCCGTGTGCTTTTCCATCTCATCTGCGCCGGAATCACCATAACGCCATGACACTGCCTCCTTTTGAAATACCGGACATCACAATGGTAATGTGCGCTATTCCAGCAGTATTTTATTTACCCTTCATATGCTTACGGGAAGGAAACATTTATGCTTCAAATAGGATTTTTCTGTTTCTCATTGTTCCCTTCCATTTTTCAAATATATTTAAGTAGAAAATGTATTTTAACCCTGCGACAAAGCTAAACCGTGCTGTTGTGCCAGAGTGTTGGGAAACAAGTTTGCTGATAAAAACAATTTTTTTCTACACCTTCAAAACTGGTATTCACCTTTTGCTTTAGCATGTTGTTATGATCTTATGAGGTCGATCTGTTCAAAAACTGACATGGACGGAACGTTAACAAAACCTTAGAGGATAAATTTGTGACGTTTTGTGCAATGTACGCTTTCATTTAAGCGACTTTTGGAAATTTACTACGACAAGCCTGGAGTGTAACTAAAGAAATTCGAAAAAACGCAGAACAGAAATCTAGAGGAAACGACGGTCATCTAGAAAGACAACTCATTGGTGCCGATTCTTCGCTGGGACTAATTAATTGTGCGCTCGAATGAAGTCTTCAATATATGCGACATTTCATTCGGATAGATCAGTAATGAATTAATTATTAAGGACTCTCTTTGTAGCAATACTGTTATTATTAATAAATACCTTGTTATTAAACGCATTCTTATTATTAAATACCTTGTTATGCACCTCGTAGAAGAATAAACACCAAACGTGCCAGAAACGTCTCATTCTATGTCACTTCTCGAAAAAATAGACGCACGGTGTCTTCTGTATGTCGCTTTTTATGTCTTTCTTTAGCACCGGTTCAGACAATTGAATTCTGAATTATAATCCTCCAGTCTCAACATACTTTTTTATATCCTGGCTGTAAAGATGTGAAGCATAGCGACTGTTTTTAGTATAAGCAACTTAAGAAATAATTCACAATTCTTGCATTCTGAAAGCAACTGCTGTACTCTTTAGTGGAATGAAGCCGAGAGATAAACTAAATGGCGGAGCCGATCATGCTGTCGGAGAGTCTACGAATGACATACACATCATGTGTAAGGCAGAATAGTATGTAGAATAGTAAGAATAAAACTCTGTCCGAATAATTATAGCGAAACTGTGGAAGAGGACGGTAGAGTGGTAAGCGCTTTGAGATGTATAGGATCAGTTAAAGAAATTGCATTAAAATCTCCGCCGAGCGAAGGCTGTGAGGCAAGGCTGCAGCGCTGGCGGCGAGGGATCTGGCAGCTGTTGTTATTGGGAGCCCTATTAGTAGACACTCTGCAGGGTACCTACTCTTAGCGGTAGCTAAAGAATAAGTGGAGAGGAAACATAAGTGTAGCCCGTAGTTCATTTTGATTAACTGTATAATGGAAGACCTTAGGCGCACTTTAATGGCTGAATAAAAAATCATGATCTTGAGTGTTGAAAAAGAATTATATAGACAAGCCGCTTGAGCAGTCACAGTCTCGTCTGCTAAGCTCGAATGCATGTGATAGGCTGCTCAGAAAAGTGGCCAGTAAGACAAAACATGAAATTGGGCACGCGCATTATTTTAATTCACATTCATACGCTTTCAACAGGGCGCCGTTAGAAGCTTTCTTGAGCTGCTGGATCAAAGCGCGAGATAATACAAACAACTGGTGAATAGAAATCACGTGTAATTTTAGCCATACTCCTAATGGGGCATATAGAAAGAAGCCGACTGCGTATTTCTGCAATAAGAAAACAATAGACATTCGCGCTAGACAGCTGCTTATCAGAAATGCAGACATTGGTACAAATGCGCACTTGGCTACTCTGTCATTTATTAACGTCGTACTGAAGGTAGTAATGCATGATGTGGGATTTAAAAAAACACAAGACAGTAAAATACGCGATAGTAAAGACAGCAGGTTCAAATTACCGAACCTTAAACTGTAGAAAAAACTGACCAGGATGCATGTGAAAAAAAACTATAATTTAAGCCTTGCGATGAAAGCATTCACGAACACATGAACAGGAAAGCAAACAAACAAAAACAACACTCGCGGAAGGCAAAGAAGAGCTTGAGGAAAACAGTTTCACTCAGCGTTAAACGTGCGACGAAAGATTCAGCGTTCCACGTATGAGCTTGACAGATGGTGCGTCGGGCGAGGAGGCGTGGCGGGGCGTCGGCGCATTCAGTGGGCTCCTGTCGACGCGCTGATAGAAGCGTCGGATAGAAGCGCCGGCAGTCTCCACGGCAGGCCTCAACACTGCAGTAAGAATCCGCTACACCTTTGGAGCGCAGGCGCGGCCTACAGGTCAGGTAGCTCGGGGAAGCAGCGGACGGATTTGCTGCGGGATGCGTGCCACTAGACGATGGATGTCTTGGCAGATTTCTAGGGTGCGACTGACTCGTCGTAGTAGGCATGTGACGTGAAGGGCGTCGGTGCGAATTACAATGCGGGCCGTGGGCAGCATGGGAACGGCGGCCACAGAGCAAATTGCCTCTTGAACCGCAAGCATCTCCGCAAAAAAGGAGGAAGGAGGTTCTGAGAGGCGAAACCTTGACGTTTTGTTCAGAGCAGGCTTGCAAGGACAGTAAACTGCCGTTGTTGTTTCGCAGGCCTGGATGCTTGCGTAAACGTACATAACGATGGAGCCATGTAGCAGACAGCGTCTTGCTCGGTAATTCTGTCGCGAAACGACGATGCCGCGCGGGTAGATGTTGGCCGACGTAGATCAGTTGGCTTGTTGTCGCTTAGCTGCACAAAACGCCAAGGAGGAAGAACTGGCGGGAGCGGCTGTGGAATGGAGTGCGATGAAGCATATGCCCTGAGTGCACACGTTGTGTGTGTAAGGCTTGACTTTAGGCGGCGAGAATCGCGTCGTTGCTGCAACAGCTCATCTAGTGCATTCAGCTGCGCTTGTTCTTGGAACGCCACGATAGGGGTAATGCGGGGAAGGCAAGTGATGACCCTCATTGCCTCTCGATTAACAGCTTCTAGACGATGCCATTGAGCCCTCGCCAAATGCTGGAATTGGGCTTGGTAAACGAGGCGCGGTTGCACAACCGCACGCACCAACTGTCGTGCAACATCAGAGCGTGCTCCGCCTGTTTTAGGAGCAATGCGTCTAATTAGACCCAACGCCTCAATTGCTTGCTTTTTAGCCATAGAAAGCCAAGCAGTACCTGTTCCTGACTCGCGTATTGTCGAGCCCAAGATTTTTACGGTCGAACTTTCTTGAATTGGGGCTCCGGATAGATGGAGACTAAAGGTGTTGCAGCCAGTTTACGGCGCCCCCAGCGGTTGGCGAATGACACGAACGTGGTTTTGCTCACTGAAAGCTACAGACCAATTGAAGAAGCAAAAGTCGACGTATTATCTATGGCTGATTGTAGGCCTGCTGCTTGAGTCGTCAGGTCGTTGTGAGTGCTCCACACCGTTATATCATCAGCACACAATAAGAACCTAAACTCCGAGACATCATGCAAGCGCCAAGCAATTGGGATAAAAGCAATATTAAATAATGTTGGCGATAACACCGATCCCTGGGGAACGCCGCGAAGAGGCACAAATGATCCGACGGCCTCACCACCGAGGCGTATGGCAAAGTGTCAGCCTTCAAGGAAGGATATAACAAAATTGCGCACTCTAACGGGGAAATGCAGCATGTCAAGCGATTCCAGGATGGCAGCATGACTGATATTATCGTACGCCTTATCAACGTCCATGGTCAGTACAGTACGTACATTGTGGCTGCGAGTTGAGGACATAACTGCTGACGCCAAGACAGCCAGTCCATCTTCTGTACCTATTGACGTGCGAAAGCCAATTTAGGCGGGTTGGTAGAAACCATGTGCTCAAGCCACCACGACAGTCGTGTGGCAAGCATTTTTTCGGTAAGCTTGCATAATGTTGGCGTGAACGATATAGGCCGGAAATTTCCGAGGTCTGTCGGCGGCTTCCCCGGCTTTGGTATGGGGATCACAATAGCCGATTTCCACGTTTCTGGTGCGACGCCTTCTATCCACACCTTGTTAATGGTGGCGAGGAGTTGAGGCAGTACAGCGGAACTTAAGTTAGCGCAGTATAGGTAGCGCAATATAGTTAGCGCAGTATAAATGAAGTGCTGAGCAGTAAAATGGCGGCTGTTCCGCGAATAATGTTCGGTGCTATTACGATGCCCCAGATTAACTGCCATCATCCTGCTATTACCAATAGGTATTGTGTGCGCACGGACATTGCGATTCTGCATGAATATAGCAGCCTCGGTCGTTTAGCTAAAGTTCTTAATGCAGACTGGACACCTGCTAGCTGGCCGAAGACACATTAGTACATAGGGTCGCAGTCAGCCGTAATGTATGGCGGCGTACCCCGGCTTTGCTACGACAGGCAACATATATGGTGGCCTGGAATCTAATTACAAGGGTGTGGCGAGGTAGAGGGCAAGGAAAAGCGAATGGTCCAGCCGGCCTCAGGCTTGGCAGCTGTTAACTGCGCAACAAAATCGTGCAACGCAAGTGAGCGACATTAGTTAAACGCCAAATAAAGCCACGGCCAATAGATTTGCAGCAGTTAATGAGTACGTCCATGAGCTTGACCTCAATGTCCTGATGAAATTTATTCCAAAGGCGGGGAAAATTCAATGTTAGCTAGACGCAGTGGGGTCTGTGAGAAAAGTAACACAGATCTCAGTGAGCGGCTTATGAAAATATTCCTGATATGGTGTCTTAATGTTTACCGGAGCGAAAAGCTGACACGTTGGATTTGTCGCGTACCTTGCCTGTCTCCTCCTTTGTCGATGTGGTGGCTCAAAAGCAATTTTACCTTCTGTTTCTGCAGTCGCAAGTGTAGAATAGTTTCCAAATACTGCCGCAAAAAGGCCTGCACTCTTGAAGCAAACACATGCCAATGTGCTAGATCATATATTTTACTGTAAACCAAACCAGCATCAGACCATTACTATGAAATGACCGCGAGGACGCTTGCTAAAGCCTCACGGCAACGCTCACTTCATACTAGTTTACCAAAACATTGATCAGTGTCCTTGTTGAGGGAACGAAAGCTCGAAGGATACTTATGCTCTGCGTATTGTGGTCGTCATCATTCTTATCAGCCTGACTACCCCCACTTCAACGCAAAGGCCTCTCCCATGTCTCTCCAATTAACCCTCTCCTTTGCCAGCTGCGGCTACTGAATCCCTGCCACTTTACTGCCTAATCATCGGCGCACTAGAACCATTATATACCTATTTTGTTCTGCTCTTAAACTTAAAAGTGCGTTGTTTCACCACGATTACATCATGAGGATTTCTATTTCTAGTGCCGCCAGTGTAGGCGAGGCACAGGGAAAGTTGGTGACATCGAAAATGTTTTCAGTATATAAGAAGGTCGCATTAATTTGCTGCCACCTAGGAGCTTTCTTTTCTTGGCACTGAGAAACCCTTTACTTCAACCGCTACATAAACGAATAATATGGCTGGGCTGTAAACTTCTGTGCACTCCTTATTGGAAATGAGAGACGGCCTATGCGACAAAAGCATGTAACAAAAAACACATTCGAAGTCGCTTCGCCCTCATCCTATCCCGCTCTTTTCCAAAGTATATATACAGGCGAAAGCACATACAGTGGCACACTTTTGGTTTTCTGGGCATTCTTATGTGGTGCATCGCTATTGTTCACCTTATTTTGCTTCTCCTATCATACCGCCTAACAATTCTATTCTTGCACTGACCTTTCGCAGCAGTTAGCGATTTAGTAGAAAAATCAGCAACCAAGGAGGGGCACGACGAAACATATTTGTGTTTTTTGATGACGTAAATGTGTTGATGAAGAAATGTTCGACCTGCGCATTATTTTCGTCATCTTCCCCCTGCAGTGATGTACTGTCGTACTTTGCGCGGTAACACCCATGAGTTAAGTTATGCAGGGCTCAACGCACCAAAGCTGTACATCACCTAGAGGAGGCGTCGCAGTACAGTGGCGCTGATTGATATCGGCTTTCTAAGATTTTTTACCGCCCTGATAAATCCTGTAGAGCTCGGTTGTTCATTTATATTTCCTTCATAAAACTACTTCCACTGCAGCTAAAAAATCAAATGTCTTCTCGCTTAGCAGTCAAAAGAAGAAGGTATTCTTTCACCGCTGCGCGCGGTGGGAGTATTACTGACCTTCAAATTAGGCGCCCGATTTGAAAACGAGATTGAAATAAACCGTGTAAAATTCGCAGGTAATTATTTTAACAGCGTTAGCTCTTACTCATCACGTTTCGAGACTTCGTGTGGTCTGCTACCATCCTGAGATCACAGCGCCATCTGTGGCAGCAACTACTCATCACGTTTCGAGATTTCATGGGGTCTGCTACCACCCTCAGATCAAAGCGCCACCTGTGGCAGCAAGTAGGAAATAGCAAATCTCGCATTGAGACTTGTAGCGCCATCTACAATAGCATTGTAGAAACATCCACCTACCGCGTGCCAATGATGACGTGGTGGTGGTTGTTGCTATTAAGGGGGAAGGGGAGAACCAATGATGACGTCAAGGTCCAATGTGGTGGATAGAAGTGGAACTTTGTGAGTATGACTTCGAGGAACGAAATCAATCAATCGATCAATCAATATTTTATTTCTTCCTCAGAAAAAGATTAACGGAGGACGAGGAGGGCTCGAAGAAGGAGTGGAAGTTCCCACTTGACGAGCGTCGAGCCCCCATCGTGGCATAGTTTCGGTTCCTCAAATTTAAGATGGCGGTCATTAAAATTGGTTGTGCCCTCGTATTGCTTTCCCCCTTATCCCCACTCCGACGTCATTGAACAAAAAGTGGCGGCATAGTTTCGGTTTCTCGAATACCGATTGGTGGTTGTTAAAATTAATTGTGCGCTCCCATTCCTTTTCCCTTCATCCCAACCCCTCAATAAATATCCTATATAAAGAGAAGTTTATTTCACAAGCAAACAATCTGCGCAAATGGACACGGGTGGTGCCTTTTCAAGTATGCAATGTAAAAAATATCAAGCACTGTGGTGCTGGTATAACAAAGCACCTCGGCCGCACCTAAGGAAAATACAATACATGACCGCCAGACAAGCAAACAATACAGCCAGCGAAAGAAAGGGGAGGAGGGCAGGGGCTCCACTCCTGGTAGTTATTTCCCCCTGACAATGAATTAACAGTATTGATATTCTCTTCAGCAGACAAAAAAGGCACACAGGAGCCGAGAGAAACTAAAAGGAAAAGGGGGGGGGGGTGAGCGGACCAGCTAATACTGACGAGCCGGCACAGCTAGTCCATCCCTCCGCACAACAAAAAAAACCTCGCCGTGCGTTTCAAGCTAGTCCGACAAAAAAGTCAAGACGAGGAGGAGGAGAGACTGCAGCGCGGGTACATTGCACGGGCTGGCTGCCTGCGAGCTTAAGCTAGGCAGCGGCGACGCCACAAAATATAAAGGGCACAGCAATGCACTAGCCGTGCAAATAATCCGTGTGGTTGCCGGTTGCGTGGTCCTGGCCGAACTAAAAACATTCTGTACACTAGATGCCACATGGTGCATGCCACCGGGCATTTAAAGCAAAATTGGCGCACAGTTTCTGGTGCGTCGCACTGCGAGCATTGATCATTCGGGACTACGCCAAAAGATGAGAGATAGGAGTAAGCAGGACGCCCCAGCAACTCCGCCAATCAAAATAGCGCGAACCCGGGCGGGCAGAGAGCTAGCTGCCTACGAACGTCATCTGCACACCGCTGTGCGACGTTGGGCCTCAGGACCGAGCCGCGCGCACGCGGTGAGCTCCCTTAAGCGTGTCGCCGGGACTTCGCTTACGTCAATACCGGGCAAGTCGGCCTCAACAGTCGTCTTAAAACCGGCCGCTGCTCGGTAGAAGGCTATCGGCCCCTCTGCTTGCGGGCCTGAGTGGCGACCCGGGGCGAAAGCGCGCCGCGCTGTGCTGAGCCAGCACAGCAAAAGCGAACGCCCTGGGTACGCCTCGTCGTCAACAAGCGCAGCGACCAGTTTTGCGCTCAGCGCTCGGTTTACTGTCCCTATAGAGGGCAGGACAAGTCCGCTCCGTGACCTCCGGAAGCTGGCACAGGTTACGAGCCACCTGTGCGGTGCCCCCATACCAAAGGAAGGCGCCCACAAGGAACGCGAGGCTGCCCGCAATATACGGTGCGGCATGACTGCGGCGCGTGAAAAATGGCATAGGCGCAACGCCTCGCTCTTGATAGCCGCGAGCCTTGCCTATATCGAGAGGCCGAAGCGCGTAGCTTACGACAGCGCGTCGGTTGCGCTCCGTACAGCCTCGTCCCATGACCTGGGCGACATTTTAGTACTTTCAAATAGTACGCTCAAAACACGGGCGCCGTTCACAAATGGGATGGAAATCGGGAGTGACTAACGGAAACCACCGAATCGAACGCCGTGGCCTTTTCGGCGTTTAGCTAGGCGCATGAGAAGAACGCGGATGTGTTGAAAGTCATCAAAAATGCGTCCAGGCTCCACCCGTCCCGTAAAAATAAAGAAATGTAGTCGGCGTAAGCTGGTACGCCCACCGTTTCTTGCCCTGTGATTTGGAAGCCGCGAATGCGCTCATTAGAAGCCACACTCCGCAACAACGGGTCCAACGACAGAGCGAAGGGGCACCCCTGGCACACACCGCGCTTCACCTGAAAAGGTGCGCAGAGGGAACGGTTTAACATTAGCTCCGCCTTGAGGCCAGAATACATCTGATGCACTCTGGCAACAAAATTGCTGGCAGCCCGAAGCACTGGAACACGGAAAACAAGTACTGGTGTTCCACTCGGTCAAATGCCTTGGCTAGATCTAGGGACGACGAACACCCCGCCAGACCCCTTCGCGTGTGCGTAGGCAAAGGCGTCCCGCGTGTGTGTTAGGGACGCGAAGACAGAGCGGCCTGGCACAGCGCAAGACTGGAAGCGGCTGACGAGATCCGGCAAAAGAGGACGCAAGCGCCCGACCATGAGCGAAGCGACCAGCTTGTAATCCGTGTTGACTAGGGTAATCGGTCGCCATTCCGCGGGGCTCGACGATGTCATCCCCTGTTTCGGCGGCACTAGTACGATGCGACCCTCGGTAAAGAAGCCGGTTTACTACCCTCACCAAGGAAGGTGTTCACCACCCTGCTGTGAAAGTCGCCTAGCACATAAAAAAAAGTGTAATGAAAGCCAGCGACCAGTCCATCTGGTCACGGCGCAGATGTGCGGTTCATAGCGCTTAAGGCACCAAGAAACTCCTCCTTGGCAGCTTGCTTGCAAAGCACTGCTCCTGCCTGGTCAGGGGGCCGCGGAAGAGAGCCGCAGAGGGCGGCGACGTCCTCACTAAAACCTCCCCGCTCACAGAAGCCCTGCGACGTGAAATCGCTTGCGAAGTGCTCACGAAAAGCACTATCGATGTCGTGAGCCTGATCCGATACTGCGCCGTCCGGCATGGTTACGCTGTAGATGCGGGGAGCCCGCTCATTACGGTGCCGTCTGCTACTGGCATGCCTCAGGCCAGCGAACTCGTCTGACGGCAACCGCAAGTGTGCCACGATGCGTGAGGCCTGAGACCCCTTGAACGAGAATGCGGTGATAGCGAACGCGCAGGGTCTCCAAGTACTCCCGCATCGGAAAAGTCAACTCTCCCGCCTGTTTGACGATGCGCATGCGGCGCAACACATCGCTGAGCGAGGCAGAGTTCCGCCTGCGCCTTTCCCTGATTGCGCGGACTAGAATGCCATGGCATCGCGCCTTGAGGTCTTCCCACACTGCCGGGTACACCCCCTCGATACCCGCGATGGAGCTGGCCAACTCGGCGCGGATGTTGCGGGTGCAAATCTAATCGAACAGAATCGACGCGTCCATCCGCAATGTTGCGGAGGTTGCTGAACGCCCAGGGGCATACCTCAGAGAAAGCTTAACTGGAAAGTGGTCACTAAGACCTTCAGCGACCACCGGAAAGGTGACCCCCTCGCACGACACTGGGACTTGGATGAGAGTGCCTGAGTAGCGCTCCGAATCCTGACGCGTGTTGCCGTGAAGAGGTTCCCCTGCAGCGAAACCCACGCGTCGGTGAGGTGCGACTGTCGCACCAACTTGCCAAGTTCTTAGCATAATAGCTGCATGCTCCACGACCGTAGCTTTCTCTGTCGCGCAGAGTGCCTAGGACGCAGTTAAAGTCGCCCAAGAAGACGTGTGGCACAGGCTCGAGAAAGTGGGCAGCAATTGAGCGAAAGAAATCGTTGGTAAGCGAGCGCGTTAAAGCCGCGGACACATTCAGAAACCGGATCTTCCGCTCGTCTAGCCAAAGGTCGGCAACCAGCACACGACCGCCGTGCCCAAAGGTGCAATGCATTCCTACCCGGAAAGCCTGGTTTAAAAACGCAACACCCACGCCACAACACCGCGAGTCCGTCAAGGAAAAGAAAGCATAAAAGTGAAAACGTGTGCGAAAAGAAATAACATCAGCAGGACTGCTGAAATTGCACTCCTGCAGAAACAAAACATAAATATGAAACGAACATGCAAGGTGAAGGACCCCCCGTTGCTTATCAGAAGAGAGAAATCCCAGCACATAAAAAGAAGCTAAGTGCAAAGGAGCCATCATGAAAATAAAGAAGAAAACAATGCAACAAAACTAAACAACGAAACAGGTGGACAAATAAAAAAGGTGACGTACTCACAATACAGTTCTACGGGCAGAGTCTGTGGGTGTCTTGATATATCGGTGCTGAGGGGGCGCCGAGGCGCTTGGTAGGCGTCTCGGGTCCCTGCTGACGTCCTAGCTGGCGGCCCTGTGGCGGCGGGACGATGATGCCAAGCTGTGCTAGTGGTTGCGTGGTGGAAAGGTCTGGCCAATGCGGGCGGCTGCAGCAGGAACACAGAGTCCCACACGCACCAACATACTCCGCCGTACAAATACCGTCCATCGTTCGCCAAACGCGCCGACGGAGCCAGCGCGCCGATAATAACAGCTAATGAACAGCCTGCATCAGCTCCATTCTATATTATTCAATGGAATGCGCCATTACGGCATATAGCAATGTTATTAAAGGCGGGAAAGGCAGGAAACTGATAGAGACAAAGCATAACCGTGTCTTAACATATATTTCCTTGCCGATGGGCAAGACGAGTGCGGGCCACAAAGACCTTATACGCACTGGGTACACGAAAAAAAAAAGAAAATGCTAGAAGCACGGTTGCTCACAATGCGAGCCACGAAAATTGTCGCCTAATCTAGGCACGACAGGTGAGCATTTAAGGCGCACGAAGGCGTGTGTCGATACTGAGATTGACGACGGACGCATGGCGGGAGGTGTTTTGAGGGATGAGCTTTGAAGGACAGCGGCGAATTGATGACTTGATCTGCGGTCAATGTCAGTCACAGCTGTATGAGCAGAAAGAATGTTCCAGTTGAGAGTAATGTCGTGTGACCGAAACTAAACTGTTCTGTATATTAAAGGAAACGGCTTGTATGACGAGAGCGTCTGTACACGACGCAAATAGATGGATACTCTGAGTTAGAAATCAGCGTGTTCTGCTTGCGGATTTGACAGTAGAATTCTTCATAGCTGCATGGCATACAGCAGCCTTATTTCTGAGAGAGACCGCTGAAGCTCTCGAGGATCATTTAGATCGCGGATAGCACCAGAAGGATTACCTGAGGAGCCCTATGCAAGTGAGGTTCCACTATCCAGCACGGCCACTGTTTATCATGCATCGTCATTATCTGATCAATAGCGTGCGGTTGTGGAGGTACAGGGTGGTACGAGGACGGGCTACCGAACCTCCACCAAGTGAAGAGCGGTTTATTGCAGAGCTGAAAGAGCTGGCGGCGCAGCCGTTGCACAAACTGACCCAGCAGCGGCGGCACCAGTACAGACTTCCAGAGCGAGCTCGAGCTCTCCAGCGCGCGTGGCAGTCGGACGCCGAGGCCGGCCGAATCTCTCCATCATCGTCGATGGTGGCGCACTGTCGTATTCTTCATTACAGGGGAGAAAATACTTAGGCTATGTGTTTTAGCTAATATCAACAAATGGAAGGAAAGTAACCCTAATCGTGATAACACCGTTGTTTCAATTGTGGTTTGAAAAATCGAGTACACAGCAATCAAAATAGCCAGCTTCTAAGAAATAACCATTCTGTATCTCTAATTAAAGTTTTTGAATTCTACCAAAGGGGTAATAAGCAAATGTCACAGCATCAGCTTGTTCTAAGCGAGTAAAATCTAAGAAAAACTGTACTCATATTATCAAGAAGCTTAATCGGAGCGCATCTCTTAACAAAAGTATACCTCAACATAAATATATCTGAGAGTCTTGTACTTGGTACCTTCCTAGTACAAGACGCAGACATAATTTTAATGACAATATTCCCACTTAGCTTTCTTTGGCGAAACTATAGCTATGGTCATTATGGTCACTATAGCTAATTGCTTTATTCTTCATTTCCAAGTCCGTATTCAAGTTTTTTATAAGTAACCATCCAACAGCTAGCGAATATACCTGCACGTGCGGGTGTACCTTTCACAGATAGAGCCGTTCACTAAGACGATGTCATGCGCCTGTTGATTTCGGATGGAGGTCGACTAAACCTCGAGCGGACTTTTTCAGTTAGACCCAGCAGCTGGTCTCAACCGGTGATCTCTATGTAATATGTGGAATAATTGCAAATTGTGCAGCAAATTTATTGGACAATGCTGTGATGAGAAAAGAAAACCACACACAGGAATTGTTACACATGAAATCATCATCCTCTGAAAAAAGAATTGGGGAATAGAGAAAACGCCGCTCGGCATTTCAAATTGACCGACCGGGCTCGTTTCGCATGCAAGAAAACAAGTTTTTGTAATATATCCACAGGATTTTGGCAGAGAATACCAAGGGCCACGCGGGCCTGTAAGGTAATATTACTTATTGGAGAGAAATGCAAACAAATTTCTCTTTTCTTTTTGGGCTGCCCAAATCCAAGAAACACCACTAAATATACCTGGAAGTGCTCAAAAACCGTCTCTAAGGCTTATTGACTTGTAGTTTGAAGGAGAATATTACGCTTGAGTTACGCGTTACGACCACTTTACGAAATAAGTGGATGCTTGAGGAGAAAACTTTGTTTTCGCAAACTAAGTTCCAACGAACAGGGCTCACGAAGATTTGGATACACAAAAGAGTTGTTCTGCGCATATATTCAAGGCACGATACCCTGAATTTATGTCAATTTCAGCGGCGGATACCTCAGAGTACAAGTATATAACGTAAAAAATCTCATAATTATTGTAAACGACGACAAATGTTTTTTTTTTATTTTCTGCCAGTGAAATGTTCGAAATGCCACTCGCAGCAGGCGGGCTACACCCTGGAACAGTCTACTGCCCAGTTCTAAAGGATTATATACAATAACAAAATATTTTATGAACGATGTAACTTGTGAGACGGTTGTGGAACAATTCTACCCAATAGGTTGATGGGCCTCCGGGCGTCTTTTAGCGGGCTCCATCGCTGCCGTTAAGGTGCGAGCGGGTGCACCACAACTGGGCATTGTTCACATGTTTTATAGAATAGTGGCATTGGCGCATGGAACGAAACTTGCATGTCGTCTGCGTGCAAGGGCCTTTCATCAGTTCACCAATTTTTTTCCGAAAAACCTCAATATATGTTTGCGGAATGTCTTTAACGAAGCCTGATTCTTTGGACATCACATTTTTTCGAACTCTGGATACCGCTGTTTAAACTTGCGCATATTTTCATGAGAATACACGCGTTATTATTCAGCAGCATGAGCTTGCGCACCTTCAGATTCGCACTGGCCGCTCAGCCGATCTGTAGGAGCAGGCGGTATGCCCGAGGGGAAAGGAAGGCAATGTCCTTAGGCAATATTATTAATATAGTTATTGTAGCCGAAGAGTCACATCACTTATGGATTTATTGCATGGGGAAATACTTACCATTGCCACTTATCATCTCTGCAACACAAACCAGGCCATCCGCTTAATTACACGTAGGCCGTTTTATACTAATCGTTATTCTTTATTGAATGATTACAATATTTTACCAGTCTACCAGCTTTCCTAGTATCCCCCTGGAATCATGTTCATTAGGTTACCACATAACATCCTACATTTTCAGTTTGTAGAAAAGAAAATATCTACTTAGGGCAGGTAGTAACCGATGATTCGAATCGCGAAACCGAAATAACTACAAACTTAAGAATGGGCTGGAGCACCTATGGTAGACTCTCTCACATTATGAATGGCACTTTACCAATATTCCGAAGAGAAAAGTGTACCAAAGCTGTACCTTACAGGTACTCACTTACGGGGCCTCAACGTGGAGGCTAACGAAAAGGGTTGAGCTCAAGTTAAGGACAACGCAGCGAGCTGTACAAAGAAAAATAATATGTTTAACGTTAAGAGACCAGAAGCGGGCCGTGTGCGTGAAGGAACCAAGGCGGGTCAATGACATCCTATTCGGAATGAAGACGAAGAAATGGGCTTGGAAAGGGCATGTAATGCGAAGGCAAGATAACGGCTGGTCCCTAAGGCTAACGGAGTGAATCCCAAGAGAAGGCAAGGATAGCAGGGGGCGAAAGAAAGTTATGTGGGCGGATGAGATTAAGAAGTTTGCAGGCAAAGGGTGGATGCAGCTGGCAAAGGAAAGGGTTAATTCGAGAGAGATGGGAGAGGCCTTCCACATGCAGTGGGCGTAGTCAGGCTTATGATAATGATGACCTGTTTGCCTATGTCGCAGCGGTGAGCACACAGTATAATATTCAGTCAGCAACTGATGACATGATTTCCTTGCCCTCAGGGCTATGCAGCAGCTTCTCCTGCTGTTTGAACATGAGTCTTCTCTTATCGCGCGAAATTAATCACAGCTATAAATTGCTGCCTATTTAATGCTTTCGGTGCTCAGTCTGCGGCATGCGTGTTTTTTTAGTTCAGTTTACAGCAGGTGATTTCCTGTCCACTCCGAGGAAACCGATAACAAATTCTGTCTGTTTACACACAATCTTCATCTGAAGCCTGCCCAATGTCCTTGAAGTTTTACCGCGGGGGAAGAAAGTGGGTGAGGTTGAGGCTGTGCGTTGCATTTTTTCTGTGCTATCGGGTGACCGCCCTGTGAACGCAGCCGTGCCTCCTAACTGGGCCTAATGCGCGGCGACAAGCAGGATACACGTTCCCAAAACGTCCCCACACCCTGCAAAATTCATCTGGCATGTTTTAAGCACATCTCTGCAACGGTTAGAAGTTCCTAAAATGATTGTAATGGTTAACAGAAAATGCCGATCACAGTCTAGAAGGCCTCGCTAGTCAACTCCGAGTCGCCACTGCAGCTACGTGCGAATGCATATCACCTGTGATTGGCCGGTATTGCTGTGATGACCCCAATAATGCGCAGGTCCACACGGGACGGAGAGGCAAAGAGACACCGTATGGCTCAGTTTAAACAAACAGGTATATTCAATAATTACACATGATTAAGGTTATACATCAGAGGCTGGGGCGTCCGAGCTTACGTGCCGACGGCTTCATGGGGGCGATGGAGTGGCTCCGGAGTTGGGCTCGAGCGGTTGCTGGCAGAAGCTGCACGCCGCCGGGCTTCGGCGCTGAAGGCCCTCTTGGCGAACGATGTCGTCCTCAGCTCAGCAGTAGAATTTCAATAGACGTCCGTTTCTTCGAGGATGGTTCACAAACCCTTCCTCTAGTGTCGTTCGGCTTGGAAGATGAACAGGAGGCGAGCTTGTAGATGATGACAGCAGAGCATAATTTTACAACATACATATACAGAGAGTTAAACTGGAAAAAGCTGAACTGAATTTACAAAAGAACAAACTTTGCACTACTTTACTCATCGACCGGGCAGGTTAGTGCCTAAGTAGCATCACATTACATGCTAAGCATGGAGCCCCAGCTCAGACTGGACTGCATCCGTTTACATGTGCTTTTAAGCACTTGATTAACAAAGGACTAAGGGCGGTCATTTCCAGTGGCCCGCCCAAAGCATCAATTCTCCAATCCAAAATAACATGCGAGATGGGGACCACCCCTTGGGTTGGGCTTAGCCTCGAACCCAGAGTCTGTTAACAATAAAAACTAAATAAACAACAAAAACGCCACCACTCTCTCTCAAGTGAGAGTATACACAGGCTCTCTCTTCGGAGCTAATTCACTAGCGCCTGTCTTTCCACATTCTTGGCGAGTACTGCCTGTCCGCCATGACAGGTGTCCGTCACGGCCCTTCTGGGAAGCTGTGGGTGCCTTCCCGGCGATAGCCCACGACAAAGGGGGGGGAGGGAAAGAATGTTGTCTTCGTGGTAGCGCATAGCGTCGGCTGTGGTACGGCGCGCTCTGGCCCGCTGACAGCTCCCTTGTCCTGGAATGTGCCCGGAAATTGGGGAGGATAAAGCCTGTTTCCCCGGGGCGGCGGCGGGTCCGGTTGTTCTGGTCGTCACTCAAAGAGCATGGCTGGGTAATTGATGATGCCGCTGTCACGGGTCTCCGTCTACGCCGCGCCGTCGAACGTGGATCCTCGTAGCACACACGGAATGTCACACTCGCTCACCCTCCAGAAGAATGTTCTCCGAACATTTGAGTCCACGCAGCTCCCCTTGTCTTTCTGAATCGCCTCGCACAGTGCGTCCGACAAAACACTTTTCGCTGCACTCAACACCACTGCACAACACCATATGCCTCCGCTGTCAATACTGGCGTCTCCAGGGGCAGCACTGATCTTTTACAGATAAACATGAAACTCAGCACCCAAGCCTCTCCTTTCTAGTCCAAACTGGACGAAATAAATTTACCACAGTTACAAAGGAGCTCCCACTTCTAGCACGATCACGGCACAGACAAAAATATAGATAACGAAAGGAAGTAGGGCAGGTTCTGCATGCGCTCCGCATGCTCTCCTGTGAAGGTGTTACTTAATGACAGAAAGGTTTAACTACCAACTCCGATAACTTAACACATAAGCACATAGCAATGTTATGAGCGGTGGCATTACACAATTCTAACCAGTTCAAAACTCCGCTCTGTTTACGCCATTAGTCCGACTTAGCTTTCCGATTTCGCAGCGGATATCGGCCTTCATGAGTCATACTAAGTAAGTCTGTGCCCCTTTGTCTGCTTTGGGACTCGCGAGGGCTCGTGGCAGGAGCCTCTCCTGGCGTTATCTGCGCGGCAACCTCGCGCGCTTCTTCTTCTAGCAATGCATGAAGTAAATCCGGTGGCATTCTGGCCGTCACCTCTGGCGCCTGCCGAACAGATGCAGGAGAGGGCGTTTCTTGCGAACTATCTGCGCGCTCCGCTTCACTTCTGTCCCCATCAAAATCCGCGCTTTCCCTTTCCTCATTTCGTGAATACTGAACCGGTGCCGACTTGAGGCGATTTGCGTGTATCCTTATCAAACGCCGGTTGACGTCTCGGACTCTGAAGTTTACCGGAGAAAGCTTCTCGACAACCTCGCACGGTCCTCTCCACTTCGTCTGGAACTTACGAGCTAGCCCAATCTGCCTTTGGCAGTTTTCAATGTACACGCTGTCCCCCACATCAAACGGCGCGTCTCTAGCACTGCGATCGTGCACCTCCTTCCTGCGCTTCGCCGCTTTCTTTAAGGACTCCTTTGCGATGTCCCTCGCCACTTGCAAGCGCGATTCTAGCTCAACCTTATAGTCGTCCAGTGAAGCGTATGGGACACGACGGGGGCCCTCTGGCACTTCACTAGGCTGGTCCGGGTCTCGGCCGTAGAGAAGAAAGAATGGCGATTCGCCCGTGCTCTCGTGTGCTGCGGAATTGTAGGCAAACATTGCATACGGGAGCCACAAGTCCCAGTCCCGCTGGTCGCGCGAAACAAAATGCGACAGGAACCCGGCCACGGTTTGGTTCAGTCGCTCCACCGCGCCGTTGCAAGCCGGATGGTACGGTGTTGTCTGCTTCTTAGCGATCTTAAGCAGCTCGCAAACTCTCCTCATTAGCTGCGACACGAAGTTCGTTCCCCGATCTGTCAAGAGTTGCCTCGGGGGTCCATGTCGGAGCACGATCTGTTCGACAAATGCTCTTGCAACCGTGTCTGCCTTCTGATCTGGGAGTGCTACCGCTTCCGCGTATTTTGAAAGGTGGTCGACAAATAATAAAATGTACTTGTTTCCGGAAGTGGTCGTGGGCAATGGGCCCATTATGTCCATACCTGTCCGCTCGAAGGGAGCCGAAACCTCAGGGAACGGCTGAATTGGAGCTGGTCTTCGTCCCTTGGGTGTTTTTCTTTCGAGACAGGAATGACACTTCGCACAGTAGTCTCTAACATCCTGTCGCATGCCACTCCAAAAGTACAAACGCTCCACACGCCTGCGTGTCTTCGCTACGCCAAAATGACCGGCGCATGGCGCATCGTGAAACGCGCGAAGAACCCTTTCTGTCCACGACCGAGGTATGACGACTCTCTCCCAAGCGGTTTTCTCTGGTCTCCCTTTCCTGGTTGGCCTCGTGCGCCGACACAGGGTGCCGTCTTTGCCAATGAAATAACCTAGCTGTTCGGGGTGAGACGGTGCGCCCTCTAAGCTTTCGATTATTCGCTTCAGGTCAGGATCTTTGCACTGCTCTGTGCGTAATTCGGCGGGGTCGACTACGGGGACAAACTCATCTATAGCTGCCACGGCAGCTGTGCGGCTGAGTGCATCAGCATTCAGATGTGTCTTTCCTGACTTGTGCTCAACTTCAAAGCAGTATTCCTGCAGGTGTAGATTCCATCTAGCGAGTCGCGAGCTAGGGTCCCTGACACTCATCACCCATTTCAGAGGATGGCAGTCTGTGACTAGCTTGAATTTGCGGCCGTAAAGGTAGCATCTGAAGTGCTTTACTGCCCAGACAACGGCGAGGCACTCCCTTTCCGTAGCTCCGTACTTTTGCTCTGTGGGGCTCAGCTGTCGGCTAGCAAAAGCAACGGGATGTTCTTTGCCCTCGATAACCTGAGATAGCACGGCACCAACTGCGAACTTTGACGCATCTGTGGCCATAACGAAGGGCAAATTAAAATCCGGGTGGCGCAACAGCGGTGCACTCATTAGCTTCCTTTTCAGGGCCCCAAACGCATTCTCCGCGTTTTCGTCCCAGCGAAAGGCGACATTTTTTGCTGTTAAGGCGGTGAGCGGCTTAGCGAGCTTGGCGAACTCCTCTATGTGCCTTCGGTAGTAACCGATCAGGCCGAGAAACTGCCGGACCTGGCGGACGCTAGTCGGGGATGGAAAATCCGAGACACACCTTAGTTTCTCAGGGTCCGGTCGCACGCCGTCAGCTGAAACAACGTGCCCGAGGTATTTCACCTCGTTTTTGAGGAATTGGCACTTAGAGGGCTTCAGCTTGAGACCCGCTGCTCTTAGTCGCACCAAAACCTGCTCAATATCGCGCAAATGGTTATCAAAACTGTCACTGTATATGATAATGTCATCCATATACACGAAGCACAGCCTCCCCAGAAGACCTGCCAGGATAACATCAGCGGTTCTCTGCCAGACAGCAGGGCTGTTGGCCAGACCCATCGGCATTCTTTTCCATTCATAGTGCCCTGAGGGCGTGTTGAATGCCGTTTTCTCGGCATCTGCCGGATGAAGTCGAGAGTGTGACGGAATCCCGTCTGGCCGGGGGGATACATTTCAAAACAAAGAGACGCCGACCAGTAAAACGAAAAAATTGTATTGACGTTTCGGCGCCCAGAACGGGGCCCTTGTTCACAATGTGAACAAGGCCCCCGTTCTGGGCGCCGAAACGTCAATAGAATTTTTTCGTTTTACTGGTCGGCGTCTCTTTGTTTTGAAATCTGCCGGATCCATTGCTATCTGCCAGAATCCCGCCGCCATGTCCACTACCGTGAAGTACCTGGCAGAGCCCAGCTGAGAAAGCGCCTCCTGTATATTGGGGATGGGGTATGGATCGATGCGAGTTACGGCATTTAGTTTTGCGGTAGTCCACTACCAATCGATACGAGCCATCTGGCTTTTCCACCAATAGTGCTGGTGCTCCCCAGGGTGACTTTGAGTGTTCGACAATGCCGCGATCAATCAGGTCCTGCACCTGCCGCTCCATCTCCTCACGTTGGGAGTAAGGAATCCTGTACGCACGCTGGTAAACGGGCGATGAAGTGCCGGTTTCTATCCTGTGCTTTATAACGCCACAGCAGCCCAAATCCAGGTTGGACGCGGCGAATACCTCCGAGTAGTCGTTCAGCAAACCAGCCAGAGCCTCCCTCTCCCTGGATTTTACGTGAGAAAGATCGAACGACACCTTTGGAGCAGCCGAAGGACTAGCATGCTCTACAGTTGCGAGTACCGTATCGGTGGGCTCACGTTGCTCTATCGCAGAGGTGAAGAAAGCCAATGTTTTGTTCTTGGGAAGGCTCAGTGGCTGCTGGCTACAGTTAACCACCCGTAGGGGCACTCTGTGGGCGTCATTAACTGTCACGAGGCACGCGGCTGCCTTCAGGCCATTGCTGAGAGAGTCGACCGGCTCAAGCACTCCCACGGCGCCGCTCTCTACATCTGAAGGCACAAACGCGTACAAAATGTGCTCCGACCAAGGAAGGACGACCGCCTCCTCGACCAGCCGGACGGCAACCCGCGAATATACCTTCTCCAATGATCCCACTGTTTGACGGGTGTCAATATCGGTAATGCGAATCTCAGCCCCTCTCCTGTTCAAAAACGGAACTTTTGAGCCGCCCGCATTAACCTCTTCCTCAGAGAATGAGACTACTACCTTCCCTTTTCTCAAAAAATCCTGCCCTAATATACCTGACACTCCGTTTGGCAGAGACACCGTGTCCGGGCATACGTAGCAGGGGTGCTCCAATGCAATTCCGCCGAGAGAGAAGTGTAACCGGTAGAGTCCACTTATGCCAAGAGGATCCCCCGTTATGCCTACAAATTTGGTTGCCATGCCACCAGACGCTTCCAACACCTCGCGGTCCCCCTTCCTTCGAAGCGTGTTAAAACTGCTCTCCTTAAGCAATGTCACCTTTGACCCCGTATCTATCAACAATTCCATGCAACAACCATTTAACTTGCAACGCACAACAGGGCATGCCTCGTCGGCCACACAAACTACCACCACCTCATCATCCACTGCTCCCTCCCCACGCTCCTCAGGCTGGGGAGGACTAACTAGTTTTTTGACTCGGTACCTGGAGCCCCGCTGTAGGCTTGCTTAGGGCGTGTCTCGCCTGCTTCTCTTTGTGGCTCCCCACGGCGCACGTTTTGGCAGAACCTGGCGATGTGTCCGCGACCCTGGCAAGCGAAGCATACGATTTCTTTAAAATCTCGCATACCGCGCCTGTAGCTTTGTGGCGGTCTCCGGTTTCCCGCGAATGGGCGCTGTTGAGCGCGCGCTTCAACCTGGCGTTCTACCTGCTGAGATAGCAGCTGTTCTAAACGATCTAACCGCTCTGTCAAGAGAGCAACCTCAGGGTTGAGCACCGCTCTCTCTATGACGCGTACTCTCGCTGCGGCTGTCGTTAACGCCTCATTTTGTTCCTCATCCAATGCGGCCTCCACGGCTTGGTCGAAATTGCTCGGCTTGCGCGAGAGCACGAACCGGCGCACGGGGTCTTGCAGACCAGCCACGAACAAAGCGGTCATTTCCTCTTTAAGTATATCCTCCGCGTATTTCTTCTTAAGCTGGTCTCCTTCCTCCTCCCTGCTTAACGTATCGCGCGCTAGGCGCTGAAGCCGCGACGCAAACGTTCGCACGTCCTCCCCTACCATCTGTCCGGCGTCACGGAACCTCTGTACCCGCACGTGACGTGGTTCAGTGTCGAAATGCTCTAACGCGAGCTTCTTAAATTCCGCAAATGATTTTGTGGATTTTACTTTTTCGTCTCGCCATGCAAAATCATGAGCAGCTCCTGCCATCTTACACCTCGCCATTCCCAGCATTTGAGCATCGGACCATCCCCCCATTTTCCCAATCTCTTCTAGCATGGAAAAGAAATCGCAGATTGGAACCCCTGTCTTATCTCCCGTAAACGTCGGAATGACGCTTCCTAATGCCAGCATGCTTGCTCCGAGCGACGGCTGTGGAGTGGGAGCTCCCTCAGATACAGTCATTTTTTTTTCTCAAGCCCTCCAGTGCCTCAAGCCTCTCAAATGGGGGTAAAAGTCCCACAATCAGTCCCGTGATTCCCTTTTGATTACAATTTTGAAGTCATGAATGTCACAGCATTCAGAGGACATTTGCTTTTGAGACCCCACTTCTGACACCAGTGTGATGACCCCCATAATGCGCAGGTCCACACGGGACGGAGAGGCAAAGAGACACCGTATGGCTCAGTTTAAACAAACAGGTATATTCAATAATTACACATGATTAAGGTTATACATCAGAGGCTGGGGCGTCCGAGCTTACGTGCCGACGACTTCATGGGGGCGATGGAGTGGCTCCGGAGTTGGGCTCGAGCGGTTGCTGGCAGAAGCTGCACGCCGTCGGGCTTCGGCGCTGAAGGCCCTCTTGGCGAACGATGTCGTCCTCAGCTCAGCAGTAGAATTTCAATAGTCGTCCGTTTCTTCGAGGATGGTTCACAAACCCTTCCTCTAGTGTCGTTCGGCTTGGAAGATGAACAGGAGGCGAGCTTGTAGATGATGACAGCAGAGCATAATTTTACAACATACATATACAGAGAGTTAAACTGGAAAAAGCTGAACTGAATTTACAAAAGAACAAACTTTGCACTACTTTACTCATCGACCGGGCAGGTTAGTGCCTAAGTAGCATCACATTACATGCTAAGCATGGAGCCCCAGCTCAGACTGGACTGCATCCGTTTACATGTGCTTTTAAGCACTTGATTAACAAAGGACTAAGGGCGGTCATTTCCAGTGGCCCGCCCAAAGCATCAATTCTCCAATCCAAAATAACATGCGAGATGGGGACCACCCCTTGGGTTGGGCTTAGCCTCGAACCCAGAGTCTGTTAACAATACAAACTAAATAAACAACAAAAACGCCACCACTCTCTCTCAAGTGAGAGTATACACAGGCTCTCTCTTCGGAGCTAATTCACTAGCGCCTGTCTTTCCACATTCTTGGCGAGTACTGCCTGTCCGCCATGACAGGTGTCCGTCACGGCCCTTCTGGGAAGCTGTGGGTGCCTTCCCGGCGATAGCCCACGACAAAGGGGGGGGGAGGGAAAGAATGTTGTCTTCGCGGTAGCGCATAGCGTCGGCTGTGGTACGGCGCGCTCTGGCCCGCTGACAGCTCCCTTGTCCTGGAATGTGCCCGGAAATTGGGGAGGATAAAGCCTGTTTCCCCGGGGCGGCGGCGGGTCCGGTTGTTCTGGTCGTCACTCAAAGAGCATGGCTGGGTAATTGATGATGCCGCTGTCACGGGTCTCCGTCTACGCCGCGCCGTCGAACGTGGATCCTCGTAGCACACACGGAATGTCACATTGCATATGGTTGGGTTCTTCCTATGTAACGTTTGCACACAACAACCACTCTTTGCAAAAACAGTATTAATGCAATCGAAGTTATTCTGTATGAGCGGAGATATTCTTAAAGAGCGTCCTTGTAAATATAACAGCCAAATGCATATTACCTTCCCTCCACTATTGCCGCCCGCATGATCTGCGCTCTAAGGATTTAAAGGCCTATACCTCAGAGGGTACCAGAACTAAAACCTTTTTTCTGGTTTAGCTTATGGAATACTTACACGAGGATCACCTAGCTAGGCTTCCCATAGAAATTCAGTATGGCTCTCATTAAAAATGAGTGGAGACTGCCTTGTTTTATTGTTAACGCCTAAATTTATTATACAAACTAAATTTTGAAATCTGCGTTTATCAGTGGAATTGCTCTCAATATTAGCAGACGTAGGGGTATAAAATAATTTAAAATATTCTTATCCGCGCAGATTCAAACATACGGGCCGTGTGACAAGTTGTGGTTGTACTAAGGAAACTTGCGTAAGGAACGTTGTCACCAACTTCATCACAAAAACGATACTTTTTAATGCGAAAGCATTAGGCGGCTCCTCGGCACGAAAACCAGGCCTCGCGTAAAAAGGACCTGCCGCGGTGGCTCAGTGGTTAGATCGCTCGGCTACTGATCTGGAGTTCTCGGGTTCAAACCCGACCGCGGCGGCTGCGTTTTTATGGAGGCAAAACGCTAAGGCGCCCGTTTGCTGTGCGATGGCAGTGCACGATAAAGGTCCCCAGGTAGTCGAAATTATTCAGGAGCCCTCCACTACGGGCACCTCTTTCTTCCTTTCTTCGTTCACTCCTTTATCTCTTCCCTTACGGCGCGGTTCAGGTGTACAGCGATATACGAGACAGATATTGCGCCATTTCCTTTCCCCAAACACCAATTATTATATTATTGTTATTATTATCATTTATTATTATTATTATTATTATTATTATTATTATTATTATTATTATTATTATTATTATTATTATTATTATTATTATTATTATTATTATTATTATTATTATTATTACAAAGTGGCCGGGTTACAAAACTTGCGATTGCGCGAAACGGTTGGACATCATCAAAAGCGGTAAAACTCGAAATTTTAACCAGACAATTTCAGTAGTTAAACGACTAGCGCCCATTACTCATTACGAAGGAATAGAACAAAATAACGGTAAAACTGGCATGGACTTTAAATAAAAGTTTAGTAGAATTTGTGTAAAGTTTGAATAGGATCGGAAAATAATTGCAACGCTTTCGCAGTACTCGCACCGTGCACCCGGTATAATTCCCGGTTTACGGTTCTGTTGTTGACTGTCAATATTTTTCAGTTCATCGGAACACCGCAGCCAATATGGACATACAATTCAACTGAGACAATTAATGTCTATTGCAAAGTGGACGTTATGGTAAATATGTCAAGAAACGGCATTTTCTTCAACAGGTATTATCAATACTCCGACAAAGAACACGCTTCTGTGAAGTAAGTTTACAGAATTTGCATTTAATATTCAAGAATGAATGGTGCTAACTGTAGCTCTCTTACAGGCGGACCCAACTTTTATCCGGGGCGTTTGTAGATTCAGTCGACGACATGTACGTCTATGTACCCGGTTCGTATGAAAAATTTTTTGTCTCTAAATCTACTAAGTTATGGTTAAAAAACGTCAAATTTAAGAAATATTCAAAATAGAGTCAAGGCTGGGACATTTTGTGTATCCATTATTAATATTACAGTTTTTTTTTCCTCTGGGATGAAAATGATGTGCAGTGTTCAAACTTACAGTGATAAAAAAATAATGGCATGTTCACTTGATGCCTCATACACTAATTTTGTTTAATAATAAAGAAGAAATTCACAAGACGAAGTGTATGTTTTACTTGCCTCAGGGTAATGTAGCGACGAGCGATTTCGCCCTACACTCTTATTCCTTAATTTTGTCGTTTTTCCGAATAACGGATTGTACAGGCTACTGCCCGAAGCAACTGAGATAACTTGATTTTCGAAAGTTTTGTTAAATAGGAAAACAGAAGAAACTAGAAAATATGGTTTACTCTACAATTTTTAGAAACATTATTTTGCACTTCGGACGTTGACACGTGAAATGCGCAATATAAAAGGAATAGAATATTTGAGGTGTATATACCTAAAAAGCTTACTAGCTGCTAGTGTTGCTACCTTCATTTATTTGCAATGAAAAGCACCTTCCAGCTCTCTCTTTCACACGTTACGCCATTTCTGCGGAATATTCTGGACGAGAGTATCAAGAATGCACCCTCACCACATCAAATTAGATGCCCCAAATTAAGGAGCACCATACATCACTTCTTCGTCCGGCGGCAAAGACCTCTGCTATCTAGACTGGCGACGAAATAGGTCTGAGCACTCAACAGTGGGCGAAATGTGGGCATAGTGGTTCTTCGTGCTGTCTAACGTTGCACTTGTGGAGTCGAGACATAGTTGTGGAGATGCGCGTTCTTTCGTATTCAGCCGTCTTTTGCAGCGACGTTGTATACCTCTACCGTATAAGAAAATTTTCGTGTCGTTGGCGTCAGCAAAAAACGCCACGCTAAAAAAACCCGCAAAACAAGCATCAAAACCACATGATGAATGATAATTCGCGTGTTAACACTTGAAACACCATGACGCGCTCCGGTAACATTAGGTTTGCAGCTGCTTCGAAAGAGGTTGAATTCATTCGAAGCATCGTTTGAAGTGCATACGTCCTAATGAATCGTAACAGTGGTAGCATAACTGGCTAAAATTAATGAAAAGAGAAAAAAGGTTTTAAAAAAATTGGAGGAAGCTTAAGCGCCGTCTTTAAGAGCGGGACGCGACAGCCTGTTGCACCGTTGGCATACAGTCCACAGAACGCTATCGTCAGTTCGGCGCGACGCCTTGTCCGCTGGACAATTTAAAGAAAACATATCTTGGTGGACACGCCAACAACGCCGTAAAGAAAGCAATCAGAAATGAAAATTGGTTTTAGGAAAATGAAACGGCGCCTGTGTCACATATCTCGGTGAACGCCCAGACTTCGCCGTAAGAGAGGAGGAGGAGGAGGAGGAGGAGGAGGAGGAGGAGGAGGAGGAGGAGGAGAGAACTTTATTCCACTCTGCTCTTTTGGAGCATCTTCAGAGATGTTATCTCCTTGGTTGTATCCCCTGGAGTCTTCTCTGTCGACCTCGTTCAATTTTAATCAATGGTCCGTTGCCCTCAGTCCACGGCTCCGCTGGCTCCTGCCGCTCGTTCAGCTTGCTGTACCAGACCTTGGTCTTCTCAGCGGTCGCTGGACAGCAGTCTCTCCCATTGCTCTGAACTCGCGTTTAGTATTTCGGCAACCACGTCTATGTTTTTACAGGCCCATGTGATATGCTAGAGTAGGGGTTATTGCCAGAGATATTTGTCCGCGTATAACGTAGGGAGTTTTTTGTTTAGTATGTGTAGGTTTTAATAAAAACCTGCCTGTAATTCTCTTGAAGTGGCAGTTTCCTCTATGCTGTGAGGTTTGTTCGGCGGGGGATATCAGATTCTAACTGCTTCTGCAGTTTTGTAGTATGGCCGAGTATTCCTTGGGTGCTGGCACGAATTCAGCGGTCTCGTCGCATGCTCGGAAAGTTGTGCGACCTCGAGCTATCCTGCCGGCCTCTTGGTTCCCGGCCACCCACGTGTGTCCCGGTACCCACACAATTTTGTGTTTTTTCTTCCTTTTATTCTTGGTTATTTTTAATTCTTTCGCTCGCTGCGAGGAGTGTACGGAGCGCGTGACGACCTATCCTGCCATAAATGTATTTTCGAGAGGCTGCTGAAGAGTCCGTGAGGGAAGGAATAATTCCGACGCGTGGTGCAGAAAATTACAACTACGCGTTCCGGTAAACATTGCAGGTTTGCAGCTCCTTCGAAAGGGGTTGACGTCATTCGAAGCAGTCGTTTGAAGTGCAAACCCAATAATGTATGATAACGGTGTCTGCAAACAATGCGAAGCAGGTTCCTTGTCCGTGCTTGTGTTTGGCGGTAAAGATTAAGGGTGCGTTTCCGGGTTGTTGTCGTAAGCAAAAACGCCAGGCTAAAAATTGAATGCAAAGAACATATCTCTTCTGAAATCAGGCATACAGCATATAGCTCAAGTATATTTCACTTGTCTTTGGTTTCACTCTTTCTAGAGCTTTCTAGACACAATTTTGATTTCTCTTGCGGGGAAAAAGGTGGTGATGTCTAGTGTTAGGCGCAAGGGGTCCCTGGTTTTAACAACCGCCTGACATGCACAGTTCGGTAGCTCACGGTGGGCGATAAAGAGTGCTCTATTCGATTCATGTGCTTAGCAAGATTACAATCCTAGATACTTTCTGTTTTCCAGTTTATGCTGTTATAGGATCTTTTACCGCCATAATGGCGTAGGCCAAGCGCTTGGAAACGAAATCCTCTTCCCCATCCTACTTTGGCACAAGGACTGTTGCCTTGCCTCCAGACTATTTCTCCAAGTCCTCTCCCTCCTCGTTTCCACCCTCCCCATACTTTTTTACTACTCAAGTTTGTCGGTGCAGGTCGTTCACAGCAGAACAGAAATCTCCACCAGAAATATTACATGTATGCCTCAGTGTCTAAAGTTATCGATTCGACATCAAGAGAACTAGTCAAGGTCATATAAAGCGCACACCGCCGACTAGCCTACTGCTTGCTCTTACCTCCTGACTGCCCCCAAACTGAGCCCTGTTTTATGTCATTCCTACCTTCTTCATAACTGTCTTGTGAGTTTTTTGTTTCAACATTCGTGTATTTGTGGTCGCGTGCATGTGATAGTAACATTTGTTTGTTTATAATTTTCATTTCCATGAGATGCTTCCGGATTAGCTCTCGCGGAATAATGGTCTCGCGCGACAGCTTCGAAAAATTATGTAACTGTTTGAAAAGATTAGTTTTTCTCCTCATTAAGTTTATTTTCGTCGATCCCGCTTTCATGTGTACATGAGGCGCTCTTTTTAAACACACACACAAAAAAAACAGCGATGCGGCGAGGGAATAATGGAGGCTGAGCCAGTTCGCCAATGAGACATGAAAGTGCTGTCCACCAAATCAGTGCAAAAGGGAGAGCGCGCGTTTTGTCGCCCGTCAAACACTTCTAATTTTTGCGTGCGATATGGTCGTTAAAATTCTGGCGCCGCTTAACGCTTTTCAAGAGGGCAATGCGACAGTGGTGAGTTCAGGATTCATTGAGTTCAGAAGCTGGTAAAGACGACGACATCTAATGCACAGCTCGAGACACTGGCAGTTAAATTCCCGGAATGCTCGCCTGCGCTCTCAGAAACTTGAACGCAGGGTCAGTGAGAGGTCTCACTGATGTCAAAAACTACTCTAGAGAAGGAATGATTCCATAAGAATGGAAACATGCAAAGAATACATTCATTCTAAAGCCAGGCAAGAAGTTGTTTATAAAGAATCTACGCCCAATTGTTTTGGCATCCTGCTTATGAAAATAATGAATCATGTAGTTCTGAACCCTTTACAAGAGTACGCCGAGGAAAACAATTTACTTCCAAGCTCCATGCTAGGCTTGAAGGCTGGTCTTTACACCCAAGATGTTAAGGAGCAACTCAAAGCAGATCTATTAGACACGGAACGCGGCAGGGGCACTCAACAAATTTTAGGCTTGGACTTAAATAAGGCATCCGATCACCTCACGTACGATTATATCCTAAGGAATCTCTCGGATATTAACCCAGGAGAAAGAACTTTCAAATACATAATGTCGTTTTGTGTAACACAACGGCACAGCCAGCAGCAGGAGAGATCAAATCGCATTCAATAGAACTAGGAGGTAAAAGAACGCCTCACGGTTCAGTCCTTTCGCTTTTCCTTTTTAACCTCTCACTAATCAAAATTCCTTCTAAATTAGCAGTCCTCCCGAGGCTGCAACACACATTCTATGCAGGTGATATCAGTTCATGGACCACAATTCGCAGCGATGGCCCGATAGAGGATACGCTGCAACAAATTGTGGGAATAATAGAAGACAACGCCGGTAAAGCAGGGCTAACCTTCTCGCCCTCCAAATCCCATTTATTTGTAATCACAGACACACCAAGAGGCTGTCGATCCAAAAATTATCAACCTGCATCTGCACTTAACATCTAGGTGGAAGGGCTCTCTAATAAGAGTCTTAACAATAAGAACCCTTGGACACTTAGACATTAGAAATGGGAGACATAGAAAGACTCAAGGCAACTATCTACATGACAGTGCGATTAATCAAATGAATTGCCAACAAAAGAACGGGAGTGAAGGAGGAAGAACTCTGTAGAATAGTCCAAGTATTTCTACCCAGAAGGCTTGTCTACGCACTCCCGTAGCTAAAATTAGACAGCACTGAAAAAGCTAAGTGGAGGCTATATTTAGACAGGTATACAAGGTTGCATCAGAGCTACCGAACTCTACCTGCACCGAAAGACTCGTGGGCCTAAGGGTACACAACACCCTACGAGCATGCACGCTTAACAATGCAGCGAGGCCGGCTTTCCCGCACCAAAGCAGGAAAGGTCATACTTGATAGCCTAGGCCTAGGAAACGAGCTGCCACCACTAGATACCAAGACACAAATAACTAAACGCATCGTTCAAGCAATACTAGTCACGGCACAACCTAAGAATATGCATCTTGCTCACCACGAAGGGAGAAGGAAAGCTAGGGCAAAAGCTCTACACAGAATGTACAGCCAACATGAACAAGCATTATATATAGATGCCGCAGAATACCCACAGAAACAAGTGTTGGCACTAACGGTGGTGGACTCGCTAGGCAGACCAATAGTCTGCCGCACTACTAAAATGAGATCCTCAGAAACGGCAGAGGAGGCGGCTATTGCCCTTGCCATCATTAACACCAACGCCGCTAATATACTAAGCAACTCTAAATTCGCCATAATCGTAATGTGAGAGGCAGAATTTCTCAGGCAGCAATGAACATTGTGGGTCAAACAAAAAACGTAGACAGAGTTATTGAGTTGATATGGTACCCTGCTCACTTGAGAAATCCTTGTAACGAAGCGGCACACATCAACGCTTCGGTATTCACCAGCCCAGCAAGAGACGCGGTAGTTACTGAGAGTTTCTTGAATTACATTCTAGAAACAGCGCAAAAAAGACAAGGACGACGGAAGGAAATGACAACGCGAGCTGTGTTCCCAAAAGCTATTTTTGCTTCTAAAGCACTCAACGCCATTAACTCGGTTCTTTTTTTAAAGAATGCATAAGCCTTTAACTCAGCAAAAAAAAAAAAAATATGATCTAAGCACAACTTAAATGGTCTCTTAAAATGTATTGATAACGGCAAAAACACAGCCTTGAAAATGTTTTTTTTTGCCGCAAAAACACGCAGAGTTGAACGCCCTCTTCGTATAATAACATCCAAAAACGGTACATGGCAAAAATCAGTTTCCATATTTCTGAAAGCACATCTAGCAGTTCTGCAAGTAGATTATCCCTTTCTGGTAACAGTTCGCATGAAGTTGTAGAGTTCTTAAAAGGTCAGAAAGGTTAGGGTACTATTGCTTTCTCGTTCGACATTAATGATCTTTATTATTCTACATAAAAAGGAAAATTGCTCAAGTCACCAGAAAATGCATAGAATACCATGGTTATATCGCTCTTCAGAACGCTACCGGTATGTCTGTAGAAGGCTTTCTCGGCTTATTGTCTGTGTACCTATCCTCAATGTTTTGTACATAGAAATAACACATTTACTTCCAAAGATCAGGAATACCCCCAGAGGCCTGTGTACCATTCATCCTAAGTGACATTTTTCTGGCTTCCATAGACAGGACCTTGGCTTCCATCCTTCCCAGCTCCTCAATAGTACGGACGTTTAGATACGTCGATGATTATCTCGTGTTCATAAATAGTCACAGGCAGCCGTTCTGCTCAGCCGTACAGAGTGTTTTGAAAACAGCGCTCGTGTTGTCATTTCCATCCGTCGTCCTTTACTTGTTTGCTCTGTTTTTAGAATGAGTACATACCAACAAGCCCAGACTTCTACTTGGGCAGTTTCTTGAAGCAGAGCCTATCATCATATCACGACATTACTAACCATTTTAAACCAGAAATGAGGATCTTCCCTCCTCCAGCTAAAACATTAGGGAAGGATCAGGAGACCACCTGGTGGCGGTTCCAAAGGCGATCCTTAATGCCTTCCTAGTTACTATCAAAATACTATCCCGTGATTACTAACCGGAATGTACGCAGGCGGCGAAGTAGCCACTTATGATCGCATTTTGTGGTACTGTAAAGAGGAGCAGCCACTGAAATCTCTAATAAAAGGTCCTGTTCTTCAGCAATAGGAGACCGTGTTGGTGAGGTCAGACCTGGGCGTTAAAACCCGGGCCATTAAATGGGCTACTCAGGTCGCTCTCAGCTGTGGACTGATAGCCAACTAGCACGGATCATATGTACTTTGCCTTCTGACGAAATAAATGTTCTCAAGTCCAAATGCGGTGATGGCGGGTAAGTAGCTCAGTTAAGTACTTCAGTTTCCCGCTGCAGTACTATAGTGACAGTACTAGAGGAACTTCTGTCGACTGAAAAGGTCGAACAGCTGCGCGAAAAACGAAGAGCTTGAACGGCCTTGCTTTATGTATATGCACGTGCCGCGGTGTGCAATCTTTTCTTGGTGAGCAAGGTGTAGTATGCGCTCCAGGTTGTTCATTGCTCACAAGTTCACGTTGCGACACTGCGTGGTATATTCCCAATATTCACTATGAGGTCTACAAGGTGAGAGTCCACAGATGGAAACTTTTTCGGTCAGTCTGGTGTGGGGACCGAGCTTAGCTCACCTGTACTTTCGGCACTTTGCTAGCAGATTTCTTTTCTTCCGAGAGGTTTCGGGCCTTTTTTTGGAACTTTATGTTAATCTAGGATTGGCATATATTTACCAAATTGAATTTCCCCAACAATGGAAATGTCTGCTCGCTGTTGTGGATAATTCAGAGGACTGCATTTATGCTACCGTTTCCTTGAAGCCCGTTACTTTCGAGTATCCTGACAGCGTCTCTCGGAAAAATTTTCATAAATATCTGTGTCAAGTTTATCTGCCGATAAAACAGTACAGGTCTCTGTGGTTGGGATTTACAAGGAAAGAATTTTCTAAAGCGCATGAAAAATATATAATTTCCCAGTGGGATAAATTGTTTTTCTTTTTAACTGACGCACGAATTCCTAACAAATAAACACTTAACTCGAGGAAACGGGCCTTTTTGTACTGTTTGGAGGGCACTGTTTTATTTGCCGGAAACCTGTAACCACTGAGCATGTTTTCCCAGCCTTTTGCGACGGTTATTCTTTTATATTTTTGAACGGACACAGAAAAAGACGTTCTAAGAGAATCTTATAGAAACATGTTCTTGCCAGTCCAAGATAATTACAGCCTGCCACTTATAAAGTGGCCGGTAATGTTGTTATGATAATGATAATGTTACTGGCTTCACAGCATTTGGTAATCTAGAATGACAACTCGACAGGTGACGATTATGTAGGCCTTTAGGCCATATTCTGAAGGATTCATCACCAACATCGTTGAGGTGCTGAAGATAAAACTTAAAGCAGAATGGATTTGAAGAATGGAAGCTGTAAACGCGTTACAAGAACAATAATTTCTCTTCCAAGAATGGTGTGACGCTCTGTACCCTAATGTTGCTTTGGTAGGTCGTTATTTCTTCGTTTCTCCGTTTGGCAGTAAAGAATAAAAAAGCTGGAAAAGCTGGCGATGCGTAGTGGTTTAATGAATTGGCCAGCGGTGCTCATCTGTTCCCTCCGCCCCGAGTACGGAGCGCACTCGCTGCCATAAAGTATATTATTTTATTTTATTCTTAAGTCCTCCAACCATCTGGTACTCTGAAATCCCTGGCTATGCTTTCCCTCCCCGGTAACGATGTCGATACTACTGCACCATCCAAGATCTTACGTTGGTGATGGATTTTAAAATTTGGCGTCCTCATGTGATTAGTTCTTTAATGTCAGGTGGTACTGGTGACATGTGTGCATGGCGCAGCGCAAGAAAGAACGGAACACCAGAACAAGGATATGACAGGTTGTAGCGCAGTCTCTTTATGGTGCGAAGGCACTATGCCGATAGTAACCCACGAGCAAGACCTTGCGATGTTTCTGGGTTTGCTCCAAGGTTTGTGGTGCTTGTCTTTTTTTGCCGAGGGACGGAAATAAACAGAAATAAATCAAATAAATATCGACGAGTGGGACCTGAACCCGCGGGAGTGCTAAAATGTCAGCTTCGCTGGCCACCGGATAGAGAACGTCTTTTTTTCTACATGGTATTTGCTGTAATTACTGTCATTTCTATACAGACGCAGCGGTACGTATGTGCAGAGTGTGGTATACAGAGCTTCTTTACAAATACCTCACCTAGTACCTGTACTCCACTATCATGACAGAAGACAGCACGACTAAAAGGGCGGCAACGATAGACCCCGTAACAGCGAAACCAGTCCGCTAGAATGTCTTTCATCATAAATGTCTATCGCCGCACTCGAAAACACTTCCTCTATTTCAAATAATACTACTATCAATCTAATATTCGTGCTCCGAGCTATGTGGGGATAGTAACAGAAGTGTGTGAGCTCCATGCGTTAGCGTGGACAACGATGAGGCGGAGACAAGCAACTAGAGCAATAGGCGTTCGCCATGACAACATTACAGCAGACGCACGGCACTGTAGCAGAGGCCGCCGAGGCACACTGGGCAAATTGACATTGAAAATGAAAATGTTTAATGCGTCCATAACAGACTGCCTTGGTCACTCAACACCTTAGTCGTGCTTTCAGGTACATGGTGGTGGTGTCCACACGCAAAGAACGGTTTCGCATAGTAATTCGTGCTTAACAATGTTAAGCTGTCAGCCATTTTTATTATCGTTAAACTATCAGCTTTTATACCTAAATGAGGAGAAGCCGCATCTAAGAAGCTCATATCATGCGACATGATCAAGGCAAGCGGACAAAGTGTAACTAAAACAAAACAACAAAAATACAAAAAATTCTATAGGAAACTGCATTTGAAGCGGAAAAAAGTAATGACCACAAGCAAACTAAAATATTTTAAAGTTGAAACAAATAGTCTTGTCGTCTCCTTATTGCATTCCACTCTTTTTTTCTCTGTGCCTTGGAAGCATAGAAACAAACCATCTCGCCCAACAGCAAGTGTTACCTTGATGTCATCACAACTCTCTGGATCAATCACTGAGTTTCGTGGCAGAGAACGCCAGGTTTTTTCTCCATGATAGCTTAAATGCTATCGTGTTATAAACCAGCAACCCTATGCTCCTAGCACAGCATATGACTAGCTTGCTCTACGGAAGCAAAGAAAAGGACACGGTACGAACATAAAACGACGAGAATGCGCACAACAATGCCTTGACGCCAGAAGTGCACGATCAGAAGGCTCGGCTACGCACTTTTGCTTGTTTTTCTTGGCCCCCGAAATGATGTTCGGAACATTCCTGTCTTACGCAAACAACGTTTTGGTAGCCATAGGCAGCACGCGGCTGCAGAAATTCAGAGCGTGTAGCGCGTATTATCTTAGGGCATCACCTTCTAAAGAGAGCTTCGCTCGATGGAAAGCGCATCCCCTTTTTTACTTATGGCGAGGCTCGCTCCTCAATCCAATCCAAAGGCAAACAGAGCAGTCGCTTTCATTCGGCAGCCATATCCTCTGAAAACTGCCGTACCTTGCGCAGGGGCGATGCAAGGCTCGGGAAAATTTGCACGCGGATTGAATTTGTAAGATGCGCGCCTCCTGCGCACAATTTCTTGTGAATAGATGCAGCAAATGAGAATTCCGACGTCAGTTCAGAATTACTAAGAAATAAAAGCTCTCATTAACTCTTAACTGATGTCGGAAATGTGGTTTGCTGCATCTATGCACAAGAAAGATCTTAGCAAAACATCGAAGCATCTCCATCCAGACCACTGCAGAGTCTAAGTTAGCATAAACGAATCCGCCTAGATTACATCACCGTGCTAGCGGATGACTGCAAGCGTATGAAACATTCTTGGCTTCTCTATTAGATACACTTCAAAGCAGGACACTCTTTGCTAAAAAATCAGTTTCTCAGATTTTGATCTCGTGCACTGCTGGTGTTATCTAGCTAGCATCTATACACCCGGATGTGCCAATAACGCTGAAGAATATTTTTTTGTTCGCTAAAAAAATCGCACATTACAAAACTCAACACAGTTCGTGAAAGTACGCAGAAGTTCTACCGATCATTCGTCTCGTTAGTAATACAAGGAGAGTTATCTTCGTAAATGTGCGCGCGTAAAAGCATATTCTAATTAATCTGTGACGTATGCGTGTTTATGCCTCTTCCCTTTTTTATGTTGCAGATATTATTGGACTCACCAGAGAGAAACTGGTATTCATGAGTGGCGATTACTCGTGCGCTGTAGTTGCAGTATACAAGCAGTTTCCCATTGGTATGTTTTTGAGCAAACAACAGTTGTTTCTGTAATTTTTCCTACTTGTATCGGCGAAACTTTTCTTCAAACGTAAAACAAATTCTGAAGTCGCAGAAATTTATATTGTGTTGGCATTTTTGACTAAAATGAGTGCTACGACCACTGAACTAAAATTTTCGGAATGGTATGTTCTTTGGAGGTCATCAGTGGTACACTCGGTTGAATATATGGCGATAGTACCTGATATGCAAAATAAATTTTCAGATGTTATATGCGCTGAAAAATTCAGTCGTAACTGCTGAACATTCCAATGAGACCTGTTTTCTATCTTCGTCCCCACGGCTACTAAGGGTTGCACTGCAGTAGTCATATCAATCCGTTTCTAGCTTTCAATATTTTAGACGTTTACTTATAGAGCAGCCGCTGGTTTCATGTTTCGCAGAGAATTAGGATGTCAGCCAGTCGAGTAGCGAGTTAGCAGTAATGGACAGAGATAAAACAGTCTGCCATCAGTAAATTTGCATTCAAGCACCTAAGCTCTAGCAGAGTGTATTTTTGAAACTCAAAACTTTTCCTTAGGAGGACTCAATCCTGCCGGAATTTAAAGTTTATAAAATATGCACATTATAAAACTATAATGCCTAAAAACGTAAGATGTGAAACGCTGAGCAATAGAGCTTAATGCTGCAGCATAACGTCGTCATCAATTTTCACATCTTAAAAGTCATCTTCGAAAGAGTGTGCTTTCTTTTAATTCTTCTTTGGCCCCTTCTCAGAAAGCAGAACTTTCAAAAATATTGAAATAAGTTAAACCATCTGCTAGCCGACTGACTTCGGGAACGCCGTAGATAAAGGCACAGCTGCTCGCTATTGGAAAATGAGCTCCCGTAACCTAGAATTGCGGCAAAAACTGCACCTCAGGAGGACAATCGGGGACAAAAGTGAACAGGAATTTTAGTGAAAAATATCGAAATTGTTCAATACAGATCATCTATTTGGATAGCTTTCCGGGAACGTAAGCCGACGAATGTCACTAATTTTATTCCAGCACTTCTGAAGCAATTCGGACAACCGTTCCGCATCCAATGGTTATTGGGTGATATCACGCCTTTCGTGGATATCAGTATGAAAAGCAATTGGAGAACAGTGGGAGTAATTTCAAAGGCATTGGTACTGCAAAGCAGTGCCTGTGAAATGATCGTGACAAAACCGAATGGCACATAGAGGTGCTTAATCGAATTATCATGCTGACACATACAGTTCTCAATCTCAATCAGTCCACAGCGCTCTCTAAAGGCGTCAAACGAATGAAGCATAGGAAAGCTTCAAGGCAGTCACTAGTTCTTGAATCATGACTTCACGTAAACCAATAGCGGCACTAAAGCCACCACGCAGCTCGGTGCACACCTAAGCCAATAGAATGAAAATCGTGCCCCAGGACGCAAATCTGAATGGCTTATGGCTCTTTCTTTCTGCCGGCATCTTATCCCTTTTTCGACACAGGCCTGCCAGAGGTGTAGTGCATCAAAACACAGCTAAGACGTTCTAAATTGTAGGCTGGCAAAGTACTAACGAATAGTTCACTTTTATATGCTACGCTTTTGCACTGAATTTTGAAGAGGCTTGAAGTCAGGCTTGAGCAAGTACTGACGAATAGTTCAGTTTTATAGGCTACACTTTGTGCGCTAAATTTTGAAGAGGCTTGAAGCCAGACTTCAGCAATATTGGCCTAAGTTTTCAGAATTTCGAAAACACCTTTAACCTTGGTGTGGTGGTAAAACAAATTTTCGCTAATTCGACGAGTTACGTTGCCTCGAGGGCTTGCTATGCATCCAAGCTTCTCTATATTGCTTGCGTTTTGGCGTGTCTTAGGCATAACTTGTTAGGCCACAGTTCTATAGCAAATGGGGTTTCGGAATTCTGAAAACTGGTATGGATATTACTTAAGCTCGAATACACGTCTCTAAGTATACAGGGAGACTAACAGTAGTAGTTCAAGTCCTAGATGCTCAGTATTACTTAAACATCCTACCAGTTTACACATCTAAGCAGAATTTTAGTGCGCCACACCGCTGACAAAACTATATAGAAAAATCGCATTCCTAACTGAAAGTTGCCTTTAAAAAATTGCAGAACGTCTTATGTGAATCACGTCGTATCCCCCTATGATAAAACCAATTTACGCCTTTTTCGCATCGACTCCAGACTTCAGATCTATCCTACTCATCAATCTAAAGCGTAACCGCTGAGCAATTCTCTGAGTTTTGCTATTTTCACTTACGGGTAGCGCAGGCTTTACACTTGCAACTAAAATACATTGTAATATATATTGACATCGCCCGTGAGAGCTTCGTAGGTTATGGGATTGTTTATTTGTGCACACTTCCGCAAAATTTTTTTTTGCTGAATAGTTGGCACCCGCCCAATTAAAGGCATTGTCCAATTTAGATACACCTTTCACCTCAGCATAGATCAGTGGGCTGAATATGTAAATATTTAGCTTGAATATTGCTACTGAGTGTCGATCGCAAAAGACCACAACAATTGCTCTAAATTATGTTTCTCTTTCGATATTGCTTTTTGGCCGTTGGCTTCTGCAATAGAATTTATATTTCTTTCAGTGAACCCTTTAAAAACTCTTTCATTTGAGTGCCACGGTGCTTGGTGTTCTATGAAAATTTATTTACCATAGTACCGCCTGAATGAGATGCTTTGAACAGAATCGTAAATATTTTCAAGTCTTGAAAGCTTGTTTAGTGTCATAGCGTCGGTCGAACATAATCGCCACGCTGTGGGCTGTTGACGTTTCCTAACAATGACACTAAGGAATAGCATTCGAGGGATCCGCTTCCATACACAGCTCATTAACGTGTGTTTAGGAGAAAATGTCCTTTGAAATACACGACGCCTTAAAGTTGGAAGTTTACCAACATGCAACAAAAAAAAAAGCTCGCAGGCGTGCTCGCGAACAAAAATCCCACCATGCTTGCGAGGCTCTCACCTGTGGCTTCAAAACATATTACTGTGCGTTTTTTTAGTTTTGAGTGAGGTAACACTATTTCCGTGTCGATGAAAAGAACGACCTCGGATGCGCGCTCAGCAGTTATGCTTTTGACTGATGAGGACAGGAGTCAAGCTTGCATGTCAGGAGACAAGGCAAAAAACGCAAACGAAATTCTTACGTGGATAAAGTTTAAATAATCAACATAAAATAAAACGGGGCTTTGTTTCTTCACAGCGCCGCAGTTAGATTCCGTGCGGCCATCCGCTTTCTCCACTAACAAGCGACTGCTCCATGTGCTCGAATACTGAAGATGCGCACATTTCTTAGTCGCGACCATCAACAGGAGAGCAGCCGAAAACCAACCTGAAATTCATCAAAGGTAGAATAGCCCGAGCGAGAGTGATGGTGAAGTTTGTCGTCAATTGGGGCAGTCTGGCAGCAAACGAATGGCACGGGGTAGAAGGGCCGCAGTGCGCACCCCCCGCCACTTCTGCAGCTGGAGCCGTAGTCCATTTACTTTTCCGGCCAATACTACACTCTTCTGAGCAGTTTTCAGCTAAAATCCAAATAGTTTCATTTCAGAAGACTAGTTACAAAAACAACTTTTACGCTGTGGAAGGTTAGAGAGGCATTACTTTGACAGATATGGATATACAAAAATTTTAGTGATTGCTATATCGACGCCTAGTATATGCAAAGCAAACTGTATTCTATTACACTTAGTTGTCTGAGGTAAACACTTGTTCTCTATGATCAAATACATTTTTGCATTCTTAGTAGCGGAGTCATTTTCCAGCTTTCACGAACAGATAGCTTACTTCCAGGTAGAGCACGCAACGAACCTTTCAGACGATCCTCGTTTTTGTTTTGGCATGTGGACTCCTGCATTTACCTACGCGTAAATTACAGCTCAAAAACAACATTGATCACTGATATTTAAAAAGTGCTCTGTAAAGATACATCGCCCTATATTTGAAACTCCTCGCAAAGGAATTAAGACTGAGTGTGGTTATCGATTAGAAAGAAGGCTAATTAAGCCTACTTTACTTGCCAGTGAGTTTACGGATTGTTTTTCATGGTTTTTCTAAGGCTGTGTCTTTACAGCTTCCTGACAGCATATCAGAACATTTTCTCAGGTCTACATCTCTCTAGATGACCTGTGCGGGGCTTTCTTTGAACCCCTTTGGAACGACCTGCGCCGTTATTCCCGATACAAATATTGTAGGCCATTTTTTAAATACCCTTGATCTAATCTTCTCTAAGATCTTAATAAAGCCTTTCCAACCGCGTAGAATCCTCGTTCCATAGAACGAAATGGTGACAGACATCAATAAATATTTAAGTTTTGGCTTGCATCGCAAAGTTTTGACTAAGGCGATACGTTTTCAAGACATGCAAGAAGCTAAACCTCAAATGTTCCTTCCTGTTTCCCAGGCCATCAGTCTTTAAACAACACCCTCCTTAAAAGCTATGGCGTTAGAGTCCCGAGGGTTATGGGGTGCGACTTTTGACGTGGCGGTTGGGTTTTGATTGAGAAGAAATGCACAAACACACAGACGCCGTCTGATGTCAGGGCACGCTGTTAAACAGCACGCAATCTAATATGATCCTGCAGCCTTCCGCAACGGCCTTACTCAGGGCTTATGGTAACTTTTAAAATAAGCAACCTCACTAACCATAACGTGCAATACCGTAACATACTACACCATTCCATACATTTAAAACACACATTCTGACCTCTCAGCACACAATCAAAATTAATCATTAAAATAGCTTTCAGTATTGGCTGCATAATGAGGCTGACGTGCCTGAATTCGAAGACATGCATTGCGACTGTCCGATTACTACAATTTGCGTCCTGCTGGACATGGACTATCCGCACGCAACGTGCGGTTAAATCTGCTAGGTTGATTGGAGTGTCATGCAATGTAGCCTACAGCTAGAGGAGCCAGGATATCTTTGGCGGACCCGTAGTGCCTTTCCATGCCACCTTTCACCGTGCAAGCTTCAGCAGTCTGTGAAAATCACAGTTCGCATGCGCCACCTGCCTAGGTGGCGTCAGGTACGGACAGGCAAGGAATACTATCAGCCAAACGCTCGCTCCTGATCTCAGAATATAGTCTACGTTTTATCTCGACTTATCTGGCGGACGGCAGCTTTTTTTCAGGCGCATAATGAAGTAATGGCCCCGCCACATCGAGACGTAAGGTTGCCTATAGAATATCGTGGTATTCTATGCATGATGTCGCATTCTTTTATACGAACAGCCAAGACTTGCCTAGCCTTGCATCCACTAAAATATTATTGGTATCTTTTTCTGTTTTCTTTTCATATAGGTCCAAACTGGTACGAACTGCGTGTGCGAAATTCTTCTATAAAAACGGGTCCTACACTGGAATGCTTGGAAAAGTTTGGTGGGATGCCCGGTAGTCACAAAGGCCGCTATAATGATAGCTGCCAGGAAATATTTCAGGCAACCTATCGCCATTGAGCTGCATCATGGGAATTTACTAATGAGACGCCACATGATGCGTAGTAGTTAAATAAAAATAAGGCTTGGAGCTTCTTGCCAATAGTCCAACTACAGCGTCCAAATGCATGTTTCGATTTGTCTCAGAAAAGTATAATGATAGCTTTGCCTTGAAGAAAAATCTGGGATTGCATGAGCGTTGTTTAGTGGTTGACAATAAACTGATTTTTCTCGTCGCAGCCGCGACTGGTTTGTGAGCAGCTGAAGGCTTGGAGAATGAAGTATCCAGGCCTTGCGCAGTGAAAATAGAAGCTTCTCGCACTTGGCTGTTTAATAAAAAAATGCATTGATATTTGCTGTCCTCGAATTGAAGAATAAGAAGCACTTCTGAAGAAGCATGCGCGTGGAGTTTGAGAAACTCCAAACTTTCGTAGTTTTACGCCTCCCTAGTTATACTCTTTCATGCATCCATACTAAATTCTACATGACGGAGAGAAAAACGAGAGTAACAGGAAAGGCAGGAAGGTTAACCAGAAGGTGTTCCAGCTGGCTACTCTGCATTGGGAGAGAGGGATTGGGGGATGTAAAAGAGGAAGAGGGAAGTGGGTAACGAGCACAACCCCAATTTGCCACACAAGCATGTCGCTATCAGTACGTACACAGTGCAAATGTAGGGAAAGGAAACAGCTCCACTTTATTCAATTAGAAGGCTGCCTTTAAAACCATTAATTACAACCACAGATTCTTACCTCAAATCAGCCGATAGCTCGCCTAATATCACCACTACAATAAAGAGTATTTGAAATGAGCGTTGTATTTCAGCAACTCTCAAGTTAATTTGTGCCACCAGAGAACGTTCGGCGAAGTGGTCTGTTGTATGATAATATATGAATTTCTTGAACAAAGAAAAAGCATAAAAAACAGGCGTATCTAAGATTAGAAACAAGTAGCATAAGCAGCCTTATGCGAAGAAATATGTGGAGAATATATGAGAGGTAAACACAATAAAGAGAGAAGAGATCGAAGCGTATAGAGGAGTACAATCTTAAGCACCTATCAGGACCTCAACATTTTGGTTTATTGGACACTTATTTAGTTTATATTTTATACGTTACTGCAGGGCGCCCGTTGGGGCGTTATTTTGAGGAACGTATGAGACATTATAGACAGTACAAATTCGGTCTATGTTCTCTGCTCAGTAATACAATTATTTATGTGAGCAATAAATGGTCGCTCATTTATATGTGCCTTTCAGCATTAGCCGTGAATATATACAGTCTTGTGAATTGTTCAGTTGTACTTGGCGAAATATTTCACAGGAATACCGACTCTGCACAGATCCAAAAATCCTTCTTTGAACAAAGGGTCCAACCATTGAACTCTAATAAAGCTTTTTGCTCAGCTAGTAGTCAGATGTCCATATTTCTTACCTCCAGTTAATGCTTTGTCACGCTGTTTTTCATCGTTTAATTTAATTTCTCAACCAAATCTAACACCCGTATGTAAATCGATTGCGTAATGTTTTTTCGCACTAAGGTCGCTGTTTGATTTTCAGGCATGCCACCTTACGCCCACTGGCTTCGTCGCCAACCTTGAAATCATTCACTGTCTTGCTTCAGGCTGCATTTTAAAAATTCCGTGCCAATTTTTTATCTACAGCCCGTACGCACTGCAGGGCTGTTGTGGAGCCTCAACTTGTGTGTGTAGCATGGCAATAAGTTTTATTACCCTGCCACCAAGCTGTCGCCTTCAGCAAAGAAATTTTGTCCTATATGGCTAGCGCAGCGCAAAATTTCGTCGCATTCATTTTGTTCATTGTCAAGATAATTTCAAGCATGTTTCTAGTAGTCTCGTGATCGAGGTTTTAGAAACTTTAACTTGCACACAACAGAGAGCCGGCTCCCTTTGGCTCGCCTGACTACAGCCGAGAGTTGTGTAACACGATGTTTAATGTTATTTCTCTATTGGGGAAATACGTAGGCGCTATGATACGGCAGCAGGATACTTTTAGCGAAAAACAATGTGTTTTAGCAGCTGCGGCTGAGGCCATAGCATAAGTGAAGTAAGCGTTTTTAGAGTTGTCTGCATATACTGGCATCATTAGAAGGTCACCTTTACAACAGGCAAGAAGGTACATACTACCACCCTGGAAAAGTCCGGTAGGTGGTGCGGTCCACTTTATCTGTCCCGAACGTCTAGTAAAGGGTGTGCGCGTTTACGCTGGTGATCGTTCTAGCTGTTTAAGTGTTGCACGGCGCACGTGGGTGTATGTAGACAGTCATATCTCTCCTGCACTCGCGATGCGTGTTTGGATATAGCAGCTTATAATTTGTTCTTTATTGAGAAGCTCCTTCGTTATGTCCATATGTCACTTGTATACCCTAATTCATCTTCCGAGGAAGCAGTTTTCACGGATATATTGTGAGAACGCTGTTACGGTAACGCCCTGCTTTACTCTACTGTATGTGGCATAAATGCGTCCCCTAAGCATTTGCTGATACTGAAATGCACATTTTCCCATGCCTAAATTATACAATTTTTCATTAAAGGCACATGTTAGTCACAACGGTATATGTTCATTCTTCATCTTTCGTGAGTATTTGAATTAGTGTGAGTACTTCTAAGCGCTCAATGTTATATGTAGTTAAAATGTATGTTAAGCATGCGAATATTGCCACTATCAACAGGGTTGGTTTGAGTTTGGCCGAATCATCAACGTGTTACCTGTCACTTTGGCACTTTCTAACCATTCGCACGCACAGAGATGCTCGCGGTTTTGCATGTAAAGGAGATACAGTTTTAGTATACACTGCTTTCCTGCATTGCGTCTTTAGTATCTTAACAGCTAAAGAGCGCGCATGCGCAAGATGCTTTGCCGGAAAATAGCGTTAACTTCTCTTATGTTAGCCTCGTACGAGCGTGCGAGCCGCCATAACAACTGGGACGACCGCGTGAAGCTCAATAACGTCATCTTCTATCTAAGCAATGTTGCAAACTTCTGGTTACGGTTCTGGTTCTGTGCCACCGCTGTGGCGAGAACCATCCTGCACCTCCTGATGGGGAGCCACTCACTTGTAAACCCGACTGCATCGTGTGCCATGGGGCACACCACACCGGGAGCCGGAATTGCAAGCACCGCCTCGTGGTCCGGAGACAACAACCACATAGGCTTAACGAGGGTGCGGCCCAGCATCACGTGGAAGGTGCGGCCCAACATCACGTGGAGCATCACCCGAGATCCAGGCACCGATCTTCGAGCCGGGCGAGGAACCAAACATGGAACCAGGGCAGAGATAGATCCAGTTCCTTCCCGCCGCTGAGTGGGGCGACTGATGGAGAGAAGAGCACAAGTTCAGACCGAGGCAGAAGCAGCAGCCGAACCAACAAAAAGGTGAGCTGGCCAAATCCGGCCTCCCAACAGATGAGCGCTCGGGAGAAGGAACTTATAGAACAATTCCACAAAGAGCTTAAGGCGCGTGACGAGGAAAACGCCAGACTAAAGCAAGAAATGGCGGAGCTTCGTCGACTTGTCATGGCGTCGAGAGAGCAAAGAGCACAGTCACAGCAAACACCTGTGCAAGCCCCTCTTCAAGCACCCATTCCCGCATGCGAGGCTATGGAAACAGACAAAGGCACCGCAGTTAAAAGACCCCCTCTCCCCGCGGAGAATACCCAAAACAAACGAGCTGCCGAAGCCTCTGCAGGCGATGTACTGCAGCCGGCTACGCCCGCTCCATTAAGAGCTGACCCTAATGCAATCACTACAAGAGTGGATAGCATTCAGAACAAGGTAGACAGCCTAGAGGTTCGAGTAGGAAACTTAGAGGCTAAGGTAGATGCCTTAGCAGTGGAATTCAGACCGTTCCAAACTCAAGTAATGTCTATGTTCCAACAAGTGATGGAGAAGCTGACCGCATTGGAGAACAGCTTAACATCATTACAGCAAAGAGTGGATCACCAATATGGCCCCGTCGCAACAAATTGAGGTATGGCAGGGGAATTGCAGAGGCTTCCGGCGCAAACGGAGGAATCTGCAGTTTCACATTCAAGCACAACAACGTCCACCAGACATTATTGCTCTACAAGAAGCTAGTGGCGCGGTAAAATTACCGGGCTATACGGCGTTTCTTCCGCCAGGATATGATGCCGGCTCAATTACGGGCGTGTCCACCGCCGTATTATTGCAACGCAATATTACTGCTCTACAGCACACCATAGAAAGTTCAAACGAAGACTACGTCCTCCTTGAGATTTTACCCAAGAAACGAGGAGATACAAATTTGTTTCTGCTTAATGTATATAACCCACCCAAAGATAAGGGTACCGGTATACCGGAATTACTTATCAAGACTCTGAAACTAGCGACTAAAGCCCAGCTATTAATAGTAGGGGACTTTAACGCACCACACCCGGAATGGGGATACACTAGAGCCGGTCCCAAAGGCAACAGGGTATGGCAAGTGGTCCAAAATCTGGGCCTAACTGTCCTGAACAACCCCCAAGAAATCACGAGACTAGGCAACAGTATATGTAAAGACACGTCGCCAGACCTAACCCTGGAAAAGAACATACAAAACAGAACATGGACTAACACAGGACACACGCTAGGCAGTGACCATTACATTATATCTACCACCTTTGAGACAGCAAAGCATAAATCAGTCTTCAACAAAGTAAAAATTATGAATTGGGACAAGTTCAGGGTAATAAGAGAACAAAGACAAAAAGATGAAAGCACAGACCCTGTAATTGAACATCTCGGGGACTGGGTGGAATCACTAAAAATGGACATTAAGGATACCACAGCCGAAATCGGCATGGAAGAAGGACAAGTCACTGACTCTAGGTTATTGCATATGTGGGAAGCACATTTCAGCTTGCAAAACCGCTGGAAGAGGAACAAACACAACAAAAATCTTAAAAAGAGAATTGCACAGTTGCAGAGACTAATTGAAAAAGATACTCTAGAGCTTCAACACAAACAATGGGAGCAAATTTGCGACCGCATGAATGGCAAGCTCGACTGCAGGAAAACTTGGCATCTGCTAAGGCACCTTCTTGACCCCACAGAGGCTAAATCAACTAAACGAGGTCAACTTATGAGATTAGTGCATCAGTATCAAGGATCCACAGAGGAGTTCTTAACGGAACTACGAGATCGATACTTAAACACAACCCCAGATGGATCGCTGCCAAACTATCAGGGAACACCAAACGAGGACTTGGACGCTGAGATTACGGAGTCGGAAGTGTGGCTTGCCATGGGGCAACTACGCACCACGTCTGCAGCCGGACCTGACGGTGTTACTAACAAAGCACTTAGAAAATTGGACGCAGGGTCAGTGACAGCACTCACTGATCTCATGAACAAATACTGGACAGACGGAAACATTCCACAAGAATGGAAACATGCAAAGATTACATTCATTCCAAAGCCAGGCAAGAAATTGTGTATAGAGAATCTACGCCCAATCTCTTTAACATCCTCCTTAGGAAAGTTAATGGAACATATAATTCTCAATCGGCTACAACAATACGCTGAGGACAATAACTTACTCCCTAACTCCATGCTAGGCTTCAGGGCTAATCTTTCTACCCAAGATATTATGCTGCAACTCAAGGCAGACATAATAGACATGGAACGCAGCAGAGGAACTAAAGCCATATTAGGCTTGGATTTGAACATGGCGTTTGATAATGTCACGCACGATGCTATCTTAAGGAATCTCTCGGACATCAACCCAGGGGAAAGAACTTTCCAGTACATCAAGTCTTTTCTCAGTAACAGAACGGCAGAGATAGCAGTGGGAGAGATTAAATCAGACTCTATCTCACTTGGAGGTAAAGGAACGCCACAGGGCTCAGTCCTGTCACCCTTCCTTTTTAATCTCTCACTAATTAAAAGTCCTTCTAAATTAGCAGCCATCCCGGGGCTGGAACACATATTCGACGCAGATGATATCACTTTATGGACCACAACTGGCAGCGATGGTCAGATAGAGGATACCCTGCAACAAGCGTAGACATAATACAAGACCTGGCGGGTAAAGCAGGGCTAACCTGCTCGCCCTCCAAGTCCGAATTATTTCTAATCAGATACAAACCAAGGGGCCCTCGAGCAAAAAATTACAAACCTTCGCCTCCACTGAAAATCTGGGTGGAAGGGCTCCCTCTAAAGGAAGTTCAAACTATAAGAATCCTAGGACTATTCCTTCAATCGAACCGGAAGAACAAGGAAACACTAGAAAAACTCCAGACAACCGTCAATATGACGGTAAGACAAACTAGACAAATTGCAAGCAAAAGGAAGGGAGTGAAGGAGACAGAACTTTGCAAAATAGTACAAGCATTTGTAATAAGCAGGCTTGTCTACGCACTCCCATACTTAAAATTAGACAGTAGTGAAAAAGCCAGAGTAGAGTCTATGATTAGAAAAGCATACAAGGTAGCATTAGGGCTTCCGAACTGTACCTCCACCGAAAAGTTTCTGGGCTTGGGAGTACACAACACCTTAGACAAGCTTACAGAGGCACACTTAACAATGCAGAGAGGCCGGCTTTCCCGCACCAAAGCAGGAAGAACCATACTTGATCGTTTAGGACTAGGCATGCAGTTGCCACCCCATGATACCAAAACACAGAAACCTAAACGCATCGCTAAGGTAATAAGAGTTAAGCCACTAGCTAAGAATATGCATCCTGCTCACCACGAGGGGAGAAGAAGGGCTAGGGCAAAAGCTCTACACAACATATACAACCAAGATGAACATGCAGTATATGTAGATGCCGCAGAATATCCCCAGAAACAAGCGTTCGCACTAACGGCGGTGGATACGCAAGGTAAACTGATAGTCTTCGGCACTACCATAACGAAATCTTCGGAAACGGCAGAAGAGGCGGCAATCGCCCTTGCTATCATTAACACAGAAGCTACTACCATACTCAGCGACTCTAAATTTGCCATACGCAATTAAGCGAGGGGCAGAATTTCTCAGCCAGCAATGAGCATTTTGGGTCAAGCCAAAGACTTAGACAGAATTATTGAATTGATATGTGTCCCGGCTCACTCGGGGAACCCTGGTAACGAAGCGGCACACATAACAGCTCGAGGAGTCGTCAACCGAGCAGGGTACGCTGTCGTTGCTGAGAGTTTTTCGAAGGACGGCCTATCATCTTTTCACGATATTACTAATCATTTTAAACTTGAAAGGAGGATATTCCCTCCTCCAGACAAAGCCTTTAATGAGGAGCAGGAGACCACTTGGAGGCGACTCCAGACGCGATCCTTCATGACGCCTTACCTGTTGTCAAAATTCTACCCCGGTGAATACGACCCTGCATGTACCTTATGTGGTGATTTAGCCACTTATGATCACCTATTGTGGAATTGTAAAGAGGTGCTGCCCCCGAAATCTCTAATACAGGTTCCTACTTTCGAGCAGTGGGAGGCCGTGTTGGTCAGCTCAGACTTGGGAGTTCAAACCCGGGTCATTGAATGGGCTACCCAAGTGGCTGTCAGCCGTGAACTGATAGCCACCTAGCACGGATCGTCTTCATTCTGCCTTTTCTGACGAATTAAATGTTTTCCAATCCAATCTGGTTACGGAACCACGAGGCTGATATTCCAACCTGGGATAATTTCGAAACGACGTTTGCAGAAGTTTTTGGCCGGCCCACTGTACGCAAACTTCGCTCCAAGCAATGTTTGCGCGCTGGGGCTCAGCATGTGAGTTAAAGCTTCACCGCCTGCATCGAAGATGTGGTCGATTTATGCAAGAGTTTCGACCCATATGTGCCTGAGGCCGGCAAGACTATCATAATATGAAAGGAGCTGATGACGACGCTTTCCACATGCTGGCGGCGAAAAGTCCAACAACCGTCGCCTCCGTGTACAACATCTGCCAGGGCTATGACGAGTTGCGCAAGCAACTCTTTGGAGCTCGTCGCTCACCCGTCCACAGTGGCCTGTTATGTCACATCAAAGACTTCATTCATGATGACGGGGCCAAGCAGCTTTCGCTCCTTTTGGGGCATAAACTCCTCGCCGCAGGTCCTGACTGCAGATTTGCGGCACACCATCATGCAGGAGGTAGCCGACGCACTTCCAGCTCATCTGCAGCCGGTTCCCTTAGCACCTCAAGTGGACCTTCTTCTTTGGGCTACGGTGCAAACGTTGCTATGCCAACTGCCCCTAAGCCTGGGCCTCTCACATATGCCGAAGCCGTGCTTTGCCCATCACGGCCGACAGCCTTGGCATACTTTCCCGCACTAGTGCTTCCGCCTGTTGCTCCCCCATTCCGCCCCGCGCCGGCTTCCCACAACCCTTGACGCACGGCTGATAGCTGGCTGATTTGCTACGCTTGCGGTCTACCGAGCCACGTCGCGCATCTGTGCCGCCGTAATCTGTCTGCCCTTGAGCTACCTCTGCCGGACTAGTCCAAGTCATACGGCTCCTCTGACCCGCCTTCAGGACCATCACCTCCAGCGCCCTCTTCTGACCGCGCTCTCAGCCGCCAGCCATTCGCTTCACACCCCTCACATTCCCCTCGCCGTCGCTCTTTTTTCACCAGCGTACACGCGGAACCGGAAAACTAGGAGCCGCAGTTCCTGGGAACGAACTGCGCACACTTCGACCAGCTCAAGTACTCGCCTTTCCCCATCGTACTTTTAGATGTGTTTGTTGACGGCGCTCGAGCACTTGCGCTTGTTGACACCGGTGCTACCGTTTATGTTTTAGCCGAAAACTTCTGACTTTCGCTGTATAGTAGCCACAACACTTATGGGACTATTTCTTTGCACTGCTAGCACCAATACCATTAATCCTTCCGCTACTTGCACAGCGCGTGTCGTCATCGCGGACGTTCTATAAGCCGTCGAATTCTTAGTGCTCAGCTCTTGTTCCCTTGGTCTTATTCTTGACTGTTATTTTTTCTCCCGCCATCATGCCTTCATACACTGTGCTCGCGCTTATGTCGCATTATCCGTGCTTCCTGATGTACCCGCCGACGACCCTCCGTCTCGCTCTGCTACCAAATGTGTCGCCGCGGACACTGATGTTCCCTCCCGCCAGTGCCGCGCTGATCTCCGTGTCCGCCACCTCTGATTCTAGTGAGACTGTACTCTTGGCGTCTTCGCCCATTCTCTCCTCTCGCCGACACCTTACTCTCCATTTGCTGTCCTCGACATTCGCCACGTTAACACCGAACTCGTCGTATTGAATCCCTCGCCCTATCAGATACCTTGCACCGTGGAGAGTCTTGGACACATTGAACACCTTGACGTGCTCATGCCCTTCGACGATTATGCTGTTTGCGGAGGTAGGTCCAATGCCACTCTCACGCCGCCTAGCATTGTCTTCGGCCCGGTCTCTCAGAAAACGCTTCACCGTTCGTTGGCCAGCGATCTCAACCCAGCTCACCGCGAGACGCTCCCTACCCTGCTTCACAAGTTCCGCCCTTTCTTTGACCACCAGATAACTTCCTTGGGCTGCGCAACTACTGGCGTTCACTACGTTGATACAGGAACTCATAACCCTCTCCGCCAGTGTCCCTACCGTGTGTCGCCTCCAGAGCGCCGCGTCATCGCTGAGGAGGTTGACGACATGCTGCACCGCGGCGTTATCCAGTCCCCTTATAGTCCGTGGTCATCTCCCGTCGCGTCCTTCAAAAATAAATATGGTTCAATTCGGTTTTGTGTCGATTAACGCCAGTTAACAAAATTACGCCAAAGAACGTCAACCCACTACCCGGTATTGACGGCGTCCTGCGCTGTATGCAAGGAGTCGAGTTCTGGTCCTTTCTGGAGCTCCGTTCCGGCTATTGGCAAGTTCCCATGGCTGAGTCTGACCGTCCGAAAGCAGTTTTTTCATCCTTGATAGCCTTTACGAACTCAACGTGATGCCATTTGGCCTCTGTAACGCTCCCGCTACATTTGAGCGCATTATGAACAACATCTTGCGAGGAGAGAAGTAGCGCATTTGCCTATACTATTTAGACTATGTAGTCGTTTTTTCGCCTAATTTTCCGACACATGTCGCGCACTTGCACAATATACTGAGCTGTCTCACAGATCCTGGTCTCCAACTCAACCTCTAAATATGTCGATTTCGCGCCTCCAAACTGACCATACTCGGCCATGTCGTCTCCACATATGGCGTCCTGCTCGATGTGGAGAAGCTCGGTGCTGTCACCGACTTTCCCAAACCGACTTCTGTCAAGGAGCTCCGAAGCTTGGTGGGCCTGTGCTCACGTTTTCACTGTTTTCCGCGAAACTTCGCCTCTATCATCGCACCGCTTACGAAGCTCCTGAATGGGCCCGCCGATCTGTTTACTTGGAACTCAGCCTTCAACGATGCTGTCACCTCGCTCCGTCGTATTCTACCTTCACAACCTATCCTCAGCCATTACGAGCACTGTGCGCCAACTGAGTTGTACATTGACACCAGCGGCGTAGGCGTCGGAGCCGTCCTAGCCGAGCGTAAAGCCGAGTTACTGATTCCGTTGCTGTTCCCGCTAGTCGTACGCTCACAAAAGCTGAATTCAATTACACCGTTACAGAAAAAGAGTGCTTCGCCATAGTGTGGGCATTAACAAAATTTCGTCCTTACCTCTATGGCCGCCCCTCGACACTGTTACTGCCCACCATGCACTCTGCTGGCTGGCTGCCCTCAAACACTCAAAGACATCTCTGCCGCTGGGCCCTTCTCCTTAAGGAATACGACATAAACTTCATATATCGGTCGCGCCGCAAACATTTCGATGTTTGTGCCTTTACGCGCTCGTCTCTGCCATTTCCTACGTCTTCGTCGTCATTGTCCGCCTCGACAATAGCCGCGCTCACTGCCACAGACCTCCCTATGGAACAGCGCCCAGTTCCTAGAATTTTTTCGCTCCTCGATGTCCTCAAAGCGCCATCTACGGCTTCGTTCCCTCGGACCCTTCCTTGTGAAGCGTCTCATTTTACGATTCACGACTCTGTTCTGTATCGCCACAACTATCTCACGGGTGGACACAAATTTCTCTTGGTTATTCTTTGCCAGCTTCGTTCTAAAATTTGCGCGCATAATCATTCCGACCCTCAAAGCACTTATGCTGGATCGGTGAAAACCTACGAGAGTTTACGCCAGCGATACTACTGGCATGGAATGTACAGTTTTGTTTGCCGTTATATACGCTCATGCAGTGCCTGTCAGCAGGGCAAGTCCACTCCTCGCCCCTCCGCCGGCCTGCTACAGTCACAGCATTGCCTAGCTCGCCCCTTCGATTGCGTGGGCATCGATATGTATGATCCCCTTCCGTCCATGCCTGCCGGGAATCGCTGCATAATAAAATGACTCTTGTTTGGACTGGTTGGTTCATTCATAATTCAAAAAGAAAACGGTACGGAGAGAAAAGAGAGACATACACGACAAGACCAGCGCCAACTTACAACTGAATATTAATTCGCGTCAAACCTTCCTGTTTTTAAGCAAACACGCCGGAAAATCCGTTCAATCACGAGTACCTCAAATCATAAAGCCAACACACGCAATGCAACAGATCACTGACAAAATCTAATACACGAAGCACCATAAGTAACCACGAAACATATTTCATCATGTCCATCCGGAAACAAAAAAAACCCCAAAACGTGAAGAAATTATTACAAACAGCTCTGCATCAGCATGAAAATCAAACGACCATGACCAAGCAAAGCGTTAACAACCGAAAATGATACAACCCCATGAGGAGTGATACCACATGACCAACAAGAAAAGTGGAAAGAAGGTGAAGTAAGAAGATTTAAGACCAAAACCCCGTCAAAGGTACAAAAGGCGAAAAGCGGGATCACTGCAAAAAACATTTAACAACCGGAACCGGTCAACCAGCAGCCATATGAATGATATCCGATGACCAGCAAAAAACATGGAAAAATTAAAAGAGGCTCGGACCACGTGGGGGCGAGATTTGTTCTATTCCGCTTGCAAGAAGTTCGAGGCAATGGTTCGCTTCACGAACTTCGAATGAGCACTGTCAAAAGAGAGCAAACCTTTCTTTTAACGGTGATTATACATCCAACACAAGCGGTCTTTAAGACACCGCATCCTAAGTTCAAAGACCTGGAGTTCACTATTGGTCGGGACCTCTTTGGTGAAACTGAGGCCTTGGCTGTGGTCTGAGTACACGGGCATAGTTTTTCCGACTGCAACACCTCGCTCATGCTCAGAAATGTCCTTAAGAATAACCACGAAATCATCAACATATCTGTGTACAAAAACTACGTGCGGATCAACAAGGTAACATCTGATGTCAGCTCCTACAAAGGAGTGAACGTGTTACAAAGAACGGGAGCTGCAGGAGAGCCAGTGCAAATGCCCTCTTTCTCAACAAAGAACTTTCCTTCATACACAACAGCGGTCAAGTTCATGTAAATTTCCAACAACTAAACGAAACTCTCAACGCTCACTCCTGCGGTGTTTTGAAAACGGACTTCGCAGGTAGACTGGATGGTTTCCCTGACAGCCCTTAAAAGTCCTTGATGGGGAACGAAGAAAAAAACAGCTGCTCAACGTCGATGGAAAACCCTATGAGGTTCTGGAGGGGGGCGAAGTCTCCAGGTGCTTTAGCACCTCGCACGAACTGCGCTCAAGAAAAGGGTCTTTGGACACCAGAGATCTAACATGGGCTTGAAGGTTGCGACTGACAGGGCGTTGCCACGTCCCCCTTTCCGAAACGATGGCGCGCAGTGGAAAACCAGGCTTGTATGTCTTCACGGTGAAGAAAAAATTGAGGGTGATTTAGCTCTGGTTAAACCTGGAGTGGCGCGATAGCTAGAGCTGCCCGAGTGGAACTTAGTCACGTGAACAACCATGTGACGAACCACGTGGTCAAACACGGCGTCGTGCCACTGTCAGCTGCTCTGCACTACGTGAACAACAACGTGACCGCGTGGCGGCGCAGCCACAGGGTAGTGGAACCGCCACCGCCAAGGCGCCGCCGCACTCAAGGCTCGAAATGCTACCGTACTAAAGCTATCGGTACAAAACTTCGAGAGACCTTTATCTTCCTGGACCAGCTATTTGTGCCCTCTAGGTGCATGTCTTCTAGGATCTGAAGAGCTTGGGTGTTGTAGCGATAGCGACATTAAGGTAGCATTTCGAGCCTTCTATTAGCGTGGCGGCGCCGTCACGCTGTGGCAGGGCGCCACCCTGTGGCTGCGCCGCCACCCTCTGGATGCGCTGCCACGCTGTCACGTGGCTGGTCATGTGGTGCCAAGCAGCTGCCTGTGGCGCGGCGCCGTGGCTGATCGCCTGGTTCGTCGCGTGGTTGCTCACGTTACCAAGTTCCACTCAGCCAGCTGTATCTATCGCGTCACTCAAGATTTAGCCAGAGCTAAACCACAACCAATTTTTTCTGCTTCCGCATTTTGAACGGTAAATGTGTGAAGTTCTTATGAATTGCAGCCAAAGCCTTGTCATTAAATACTCGGCTATGATAACAGAAAACTCATCCTCTTTGTCAGCCTGCAGCACAACGAGGTCGTTGTCTTTCAGAATACTTGAAATCTTCTGAAGATGCAGATTATTAGGAGGACTGTGATAAGCACTGGACTTGATGAAGCCAGCACCGTCGCTTACGATCCTGTCTTTTGCTTGGTCCGTGGCATTTCTAGCCACTTTTCTAACCATAGTGATAATTTCTTGAGTCAATGTGCGAGGCTGAACTTCGGTTATTTTCCTAAAATCATATCTAAAAGCGCCTGTTCTCTTTCACGAGTTCTTTTCCGAGTACATCAAGGAAACTAAGCTTGTTTGTGTTTTTAATACTACTCAAGGTTATTAATGTATAGTATCTGCTATTCCAGATCTATTTATTGTTTCTCTTAACTATTATTAATAACTATTTCGGCACTGTGTTGTGGAGGTTTTCTGGGTCATGTCAAGTTGTGACTCACCGCTTTTAGCCCAGAAATTTTTTCCAAACTTCGGGTGAAATAAAATGAATTGAATTGAATTGAATCCGAAGCCAGTCTTGAAACATTCGGACTACCTGCCAATACTCGGATTTTAGTATTTTACAGACATGCCTGGTATGGCCCCAGGATCTCTCCAAAACACCAAATAGAGACTGAACTTCCAACGGAACCAGTTTCCTTTTCGAGCAGTACGAAAGGACTCGGGACTGACACGTAGAAACAGCGATGAGGTCGACACAGGCAATGGCAGCTTCGAGAAAGTAAAGTGGCAATTGTAGAAGAAATGTAATCAAGAAAAACTATAGTTTGGGCTAGTTGTTTAATGATTCACAATTAAACGGCGAGAAATATGGGGACAAAAGGGAAACATACACGACAGGACTAGCGCCACCTTGAAACTAAATTTTATTTCGCGTCAGACCTGCCTTTTTTAAGCCAAGCGGCCTTGAACAAATCATGCCACCGTATTGCCTCCTCAAGTTTCAGCGCTAAATTTCAGCGGTTACAAGAAGCACGATAAACTTGATAAATATTGATATAAAATACACATCATTAAGTTCATCACGTCAACTCGCAAATTTTTTTGGCTTGCTTCCAGCTTAAACATTAGCTGTGATATAACAGGGTCTAACTACAAGACAGAGTGATATTTAAGTATGTTGTTCCTAACTGTTGGATTAATAGCGGTACAGGAGAAGCAATCGAGTCACTGCATGGTAAACAATGTAGGCTTTGCACTTCACCTCATCAATTTTTTATGAAAAAAACGGACTATCATATTACTGTGGTAAACCATTCCCTAGAATAGGCCATGGCGGGTTTTTTTTAACGTATTCGGTCTGTAAATTACATTTGTTTTTCAGGCTTTGGACAAAAAAAAATTAATGTACTATGAACGCTAAATCTTTTTTTTATGGAGCGAGAAGTTTAAAGCGGTTTATTGATATTACGAAACAATCACGACTGCAGTCCTGAAATCAGAAAGGCTGCGCAAAGGCTTCTCAAAGAAACCGTTTATTCGGATGACTAGCCACCGCAAACACCAGAATGACTCGGCAGCAGCTCTGGCTGCAAGCGTGCTCGGGGGTCGTCGACTAGAACACCTGCCCCTCTCGGCCAAACTCATTTTAAAGTTATCAAGAGACCATCAGGATAAGGCACCAAAGCAACTGCAATAATCGGGAATAAAGCGGCCACCGCGTAGGCTCAGTGGTTGTGGTGCTCGGCTGCTGACCCGAAACACGCGGGCTTGATCCCGGCCGAGCTGGTCGCATTTCTGTGGAGGTAAAAATGAGGCCTGTGTACAGTGCGATGCCAGTGCGTAGACAGGACGGACACTGGTTCATGAACTGCGAAACGTCACTGAAGGCAGCGGCTACATCGAAGGCAGCGGATGAAGAGAGGCAGGTAGTTGGAGTGGAAAGGACCACAGGAAGACGAGGGTGGACTTCTAGCAGCCACCCCAAGCACATAACAGCGGCAGGAGAAGCGCAGCTAGGAGCCATCGACGGCGTTCCGAAATGCCGTAAGCCTAATACAGGCGATCCAAGGGAGCCTCTCGGCAGCACGGACTCTCAGTTCATCGGCAGACACCTCCGCACTTGAAAGAAACTCAGGAGGCTCGCGTCCGTGATCCAAGAGAGGCTCCAGAAAACAAGCAACCAAAGTCCGACGGCTTCCACCTACCCGCTAGAATGACACGAACTCTTGCTGCTCTGTCTCCCTTCACACCTCGGCTTTTTGACACGTCAGCTCTCTGACCCGCGTGCTCGCCACGCTCTTCGTCATCGTTGCCTCGCACACACAATTCGCAGGCACACATTCAAACATCCCTCGACGATATTCTGGGGCGAGGTTCTAAATAAATTCCTGTAAGTTGGCGCTCGAGCCTCCTCGTCCTGTGCGCACTGTACAATCCTGCTTAGTGTGCACCTCACACTCTGCACGCTAAAGAACGCCAGGTGGTCGAAATTTCCAGAGCCCTTCACTTTTGCATCTCTCGTAGCCTGAGTTACCCTGGGATGTTAAGCCCACATAAACGAAACTAATCTGGAACAAAGTGGAAGAAGTTGCACGTGGCTGGTAGCATCTGAAAAATTCCAGCGCCAGCAACTTGAGCACGTGAACAAGAGCGTAGCAAAAATATTCCTTGCATTATTCTGCTCTCGATGTATTACAACAAAAAGAGGGGAATGCGAAAAAAAAACACTGAGCAGGAAAAAATAAGAGCTTAAAATTCAAATACAAAGCCTTCATTAGTGCCTATAACCAGGCTTGAGGCGCAGAACATAAACAACTTCTGCGCATTAACAGCGCCACTGAGATGTTATAATTATATCGCAGACCACCTCGTAGACAAGTTCTCCTGTTTCACTTTTGTTCGCGCCGAAGAAGCGATGCGGAAGCATTTGATTCATTTCGAAGCGGCGTACCTACACACGCTCACCAGGATTGCGCTTCGTAGGCTCAGGCTGTAGCGTCCGACTTCGCTGAGCTGTTGGTCCTTGATGGGCAGCCGGGCAAGTCGCCGGGCTTGTGCGCGATCAATGTAGGCTGCGACGACGATGTCTTCGTCAATGGCTTTGGGAGGCATGGTATCGTGCGTGGTTGTTGCCCCCTTGCAATAGAGAAGCCTAAGTGGTGTCATCTGTCGGGTGTCCTGCTCAGGAGTGCTGTACAAAAAGAGGACAGCGGGAAGAATGGCAACTGAGGTCGTATGTTAGGCGCCAACATATATGGCAAGCATGTTACGATGGTTTTGTTCAGAAGCTCCAAAAGTGTGTTGCTCGGCGGATGACATGGCATAATTCGCCGGAAGCTTGTCTGACTGTAGTTCCGAATGCCTTGAGTAAGCTTGATCGTAAATGCTGTTTTCCTATTCGTAATCAGGCGCAAAAGGATCTTCTCGACGAAAATTTATGCGACTTCCGCCGCAGTGCATTTCACAAAGGGCTTTTGCTTTGGCGTAGCGGGGCAAGCAATTCGTCGCCACAATGATTAAATTGTTTCCCGATGTCGTCACTGGGAATGGGCCGATGAGATCCAGTCTATTGCTTATTAGGAATCGCAAAAAACGGACGAGGGACGGAGCAGGGTACAGAAAAACACGTTCACGAGCGGTACCGAAGCTAATAGCCAAGCATGTCGAACAGAATAAAACTAGTCTTGTGCATCAATGAAAAAAGCTAAATCCATCCTATCGTTATTCTGTAAGCACAACATCGGCAACTTCTTTTGGATTCTTTATCAGAAAGGGGTCGTCAACACGAATGTGCTTAAGCTTGCTGAGCAAGAAGCGGCAGGCGTTGTGTTGCCATGAGCCGTTCTCGCTAACAATTGTCCTGAATGTCATATCCGGATTGTGCGCTTTTGCGGAGAAGAAAACATCCAAGGAATTCTTTGAGCTGGCGTTGGTGGCAGTCGCCAAAGACGACCACTGCAGGCTGCTACAAAAGGCAATCAATTTTGTTTTCACCCCGGCTTGTCTTCGTGTGCCGGGCACAAAACTTATGTGAACCGCTTGGAAAGCTTTTTCATTAAAAATGCCATTCGGAATGACAACAAACATGCCTTCTTTGTCAGACTAAAGGAAGCTTCAACTAATGGTCCTTAAAATATTTTACAACGGAAAAGACATCAAATGAACCAGCCTTACAGGACATGGGATATTTAGCACACCTTTTTATGCAGTCCACTCCATCCAGTAGGCAACGTTCCTGGTCTTCATTTTTCGCCTTTGAGGCAATAGCCCCGTTGATGGCGAGGACTTCATGGGCGGGCATCTCAGATTGAATGCCGAATTTGGGGCCTTTTTCCTGGGACGCGTGAAATCCTTTCAGGAACGCATGCCCCACCAGTGAAGTCCACACGCTGTTTCTTGTGGACCAGCCTATTCTTGCAAGAGGTCAACAGAAGATGGCCTAGGACAGCTCTCCATCGCTGTTTAGTAAGGTGTAAGGTGCGACGCTAGAAGCTTCGAGTCCATCAGCTTCTTATTTGCGACCCCCACAAGGTACATGCTTTGGCACAATACCCTCAGCCAGCCTTGGTAAAGCCGGATTCTGTCGCCACAGTTCGGATAGGATAGGAAAACTTTTAATATCCAACAGAAAGAGGGTAGCCAGAGGGCTACCCGCCTAGACGACGGCCGAAAGGTCTTGACTCTCGGCGGCGGCTTCGGCCAGTCGGACGAGTCGTAACTGAGTCGCCGGGTCGGAGCTCAGTAGTAAGGTCTCCCATTGATCTTTTGTGTTAATACCTCGTCCCTCCCGGGGAGCATGAGGACATTCCCATAGTATGTGGTCCAAGGTGGCCCTAAGTTCGCAGTTCGCGCATTTTTCTGAAAATTGCCCTGGGTACATAAGACTCCAGAGGGCCGGGTTTGGAAATGTGTAAGTTTGTAACCGGCGCCAGTTGATGGCTTGGTATCTGGACAAGGATCTATCCGCTGGAGGAAGTCTAGCTCGTTGCAAACGATAGTGTTGTGTAATTTCTCTGTAGGTCACCATGCGATCCCTGTCTGTAAAGACCACCTCGCTCGGGTCCGCCCGGAAAGAAAAGCCTCGGGCGAACTCGTGGGCCGTCTCATTACCAGGCAGAGATGCATGTGCTGGTGTCCAGACTAGCGTAATTTTCCGGTCTATTACATGACGGCTTAGAATTGTATTCGTTAGAGGGGAGACCCGGCCCCTGCTGAAATTTAGTATGGCAACTTTGGAGTCACTGATGATGTATCTCGCTTTTGTGCCTACACAAGCCAGTGCTATGGCAGCTTCCTCTGCAGTCTCTGGGTTACCCGAGAGTATGGAGGCACTTATTTTGAGGAGTTGTTTATTATTGACGACCGCGACGGTCATCGTGTTCTTACCATACTCAGCGGCATCCACGTAGACCACGTCCTCGTCTTTGTAGGAGCGGAAGCGTTTCTCTAGCGCCTCTGCCCGCTTGGCCCGGCGCACTGAGTGATGAATAGGATGCATATTCCTGGGTAATGGGGGTACAACTATATTGTCTCGAATTTTTCCGAGCATGTCAACTTTGGCGGTTGTTCTGTTATCTCGGCTAAGATTGAGTTTTTCTAGAATGGCCCTGCCGGTTGTGGTCCCGGCTAAGCGTTCGATTTGGGACGTTCTCACTGCTTCCGTAATTTCTTCCAGGGTATTATGCATTCCCAGTTCGGAGCGCATAATCTGGGCAAGACGCCTGACAAATCGCCCCACGAAGTCTTAACGGGACCAAAAAGAGCTCTTACACAGTCTGGCGTGACCCCTTTCCGGAGGCAGAAGGCCAACTGCCGTGCTTGGCATGTCGTGGTGACGATGTGCACAAGGTGTCACAAGAGGTTGCCGAATTTCTGCAGAATAACGATCGGATGGATTTAGCCTTTTCCATTGATATACAAGACTTTCTTTATTCTGTTCCACATGCTGAGGTGTTAGCTTCAGTAGCGCTCGTGAACATGTTTTTGCGTCCCCTACTCCGTCCCTCGTCCGTTTTTTGCGCTTCCTAGTAAACAACAAGCATCACCAACTAGCCCGGCAACTTGCTCACCTTAGATCCAGTCAAATATGTTTAAGGGGGTTTTTCTGTGGTGTTATAGGCATCAATAGTTTAACTAGCCAGATAGAATGCGTCTTCCCTCATTCACACTCACAGCATGTTTTGGCGTAACGTGCCAAGTAGGCAGACAGTTCTGGCCAGTAGTATTTATCTCTAATGCGGTGTTGAGTGGGGACTAACCAAGGGGCTCAGCTGCTGCATCGTCGTGTGAAGAGTGCAGATTCCTTTTTTGCAAGCTGTTTGGAACGGGTAATAGGTGGCCGGTGTTGATGGGCGCAGTTCTTCACGTGCATGCCATCTGGAATTTCTTGCACGTCTGAGACGTTCAAAAGCGTAAGACATGTAGTAGTGGCAAGTCCTAAGTTGAAGATTCTACGAACGGCCTCTGCGAGGCTGCGATTCGGAAATGCGGAGCGTCCGGTTAATGGCGACGGTGAGCGAGCCTGATGGATCGGCACGTATTCCTATCGACGTAGCTAATTGTCGATATCCCTGTGTCATTGGTTGTGCGGTGGTCGTGGAACATTAATTGAAAAGCCACGAAGCCACGTTCAGCTGTATAGACGGTGCCAAATGATGTCGCCGGGGTCAGCACAGTGGAAGCAAGGTGCGCGGTGCTATTCAAGGGACATGAAGTGGTCTGCTGTATTAGCCTGAGCTTTCTGAAGCTCGGGCTGGTGAGCGGGCGACTGTGGTCATCGGGAAGGAAGGTAGGGTTCCTAGTGCGGGCTGGACGGATGTCTTGGTTGCCTACCGCAGCGGCGAAAATGTTGGCATGGAGCTCTGTGGTTGAGGCTCTCGCCTAAGGTACGCTAACACCATGTACACTTCTTTATGAACGACGTTCGTTAAAAATACGATGTAAGGTGACAGCGGTAGAAATTGGCAAAGCTCGTAAGGAAGAATCATGTGGATGATTTGTCGTAAACTTCCGCTTTTCATTGACAACGTATCAGAACAGCAGCCGCAGAATACGTATAGTCGCCGGACGTACTTCCGAGCTCTAATATCTGGGCCTATATTTATTATTGCTGCTTCTGTGGTGAGTGTAGTGTGCTTAGTAGCAATTTCGTCAGCCAAGCCCGCAAGAAAGTGCGGATCCCTTATAAAAATTGTCTATAGACTTTCTATTTACTTCCTATAAACTCTATAGCCATTTTCTTTGTTTACTTTGCTTATCGACAATGTATATTTCAATCCATAGCCTAAATGTGCCGTCAATATGCCGTCAATAGACAGCATATTGACTATTTAGAGACGAAAGTGTTTAACAGCTTGTGGTCTATGGGTAGTCTATAGAACCGACGCAGTTCCGATCAGCATGAAGTGCAAAAAGAAACTAACATTGCTCTGGAATTAGTCGAAAAGCAGTGTGTAGAGCGTCAGATAAAAAGAAATTTAGATTGTTATAGACTGGTATATAGTATTTAGACCAGTCTATAACAATCCCAATTTTTTTTATCTGACAAGCTATACACTGCCTTTCGACTAATCCCAGAACAATGTCAGTTTCTTTCTGCTCTGCATGCTGATGTAAACTGCTTCAGGCCGCCGCAACTATTGCTTGAGTCCTCACCTACTTCGCTGATACGGCAATTAAAAAAAAATGTTTTGTGAAGGCAACGCAACACCCTTCTGTATATAGTTTTTAGAAGCTTAATAATCTCCTTTTTGTTATATTTTCTCGTATATTGTGAATACAATTAAAAAACTTAATGCTAACAGGTAAAACGAGGAAACGCAGCCGTTCCTGAAGTAAGGGTGTCCGCAAACTGTACTTAATCGAAAGAACACGCACTTGCTTAAAGGTGTCGCCCGAAATAATTCTATTCCATCTTTTGATCGTTACTTTCCAACGCGGTTATTTCAGAAACATTTGATCTGTGATTCAACATTTCTCTATGAAACATCCTGAAAATAAAGGTGTAAATACGAATGTGAGGAATCAAGGATCTGCAGATGTCCTAGAAACACCATTAGAAGAGTCTCAAAGAGCATGGTGTTCTGCGCGATTAACATTTGCCATTTATACCTGTGCAGCTTGCAATGAAGTAAAAAAAAAATGCCGCGACGCAACAATCACAAAGTCAGTATTTTTTCGTTTCTCCCCACACGCTTGCGGCTTCGGAGCCGATGCCACCCTGACGACACCCATAATTGTTTTCTAAACAGGAACGCATGCAAAAAAGTCGTAATGTCATGCAACTTTTCAATTATTATTCTAAAAGTCTTCCTCATGCCCGTCAGAAGGTTTGCCTCGTCTTCCTCCTTTTGCGTCACCAAGAGGGCATATTGTATTATATGGCCAAATAAAGAAAAAATACTACTATTCGGTTAATGATGCGGCAAGTTTGAACAAAACCGTAGGGTTTGTTTTGTATTAACGAAAACAATGAGGTTCTTAATGCGCAAGTAGGTAATTTGATATTATAAACCAACTGCCTTCTGTGGTTTTGATATCAGATCAAGCTACACACGGTAAGAGTGCGAGCGGAAACATACGGCCTCTCGAGAAGGGTTTCTACCTCTCGTTTTACCCATTTTAGCGCGGGACGGCGGGAGATCATTCGGGCTGCGAACAAATGTGAGCGCGGATGTGTCGGTGTCGTCGCTGTGTTCTGCCGTGGTTTACGGTTTCATCGAAATCTAACTTAATTCTCCACTTACGGTAAGTATAAACGATTATTTTTTTATTCATTCGGTCCTCTAAACAGCTCTAAACTGATCTGTGTGTGCAGAACGCATTCTGCACGCAGCGACAAACGTATTATCCTCGTTTTGCAAGCGGCGTTATAAGCAGCGGGATCTATCAGCTTCTCAACTAATGCTACTTATATCTGTGCCGCCACGTCGCTTCTAACGCGTGGAGCGGCAGTCGTTGCAAAATCCGGTATGCTACGCCGCGGTCTTTGTGAGCTGCCTGTTGGCTTTTTCGTGCGGCCAGAAATGTCGCTTAACCCGTGAACGACGGCTTAAATGTAACTATGCGTTAGCGCCGTGTGAGCTCAATTCACTTGGCACCTCCAGAAACGCACGCTTACTTTCTGAAGTAGATTATATTTATTTATATTTATTTTATTTTTATTCCTTTATATATATTTATATTTATATTTATTATATTTATAGCCTGTCGCGAGCGTGAAGTGCTGTTCATTGGGAGGTGTGCATTGCTTGTTTCGTTTGTTAAGTGTAGACGCTCGCTCGGTGCTCGTCATGGACGGCGACGTTTCGTCAAAGAGGACTTGTAACGCTATAGAGTAAAGCACGGGACGTTTGTTAAAGTTGCAGTCAAGCGGCACTGGAGGAGTGCATACAGTGTGGTGGTTGAATACAAGTTAATTGTTGCCGGCGCGAATGGCCAGCGAGTACAAATACCACGAAGAACCTACGAGCTGCATCCCGTCTCTCCATTCTCTATTCTCCATTTTGAAAACTGACTACAAGTCGCCTCGACTAGAGATGGCTTACATTTTGTTCCCAGAGGCTCGTTCATGTACCCCGCTCACGCGTGCATAAATTTCGCCAAACGAATTTGTACCAGAGACAGAGTACGCGTTTCTGATCTCAGACTGCTACATTACGAAAACGCCAATGTAAATCGGCGCTTATTTGTGCGATGAATGCGATTCAGGCCGCGGTGTGTTATTATGACGGCGCTTATTGGTGAAGACGCTGTTTCTTCTAAATAGTTCCTGCTTTGAACGCTTTAGACCCGCCGCGGTGGCTCAGTGGTTAGGGCGATCGACTACTGATCCGGAGTTCCCAGGTTCGAATTTGACCGCGGCGGCTGCGTTTTTATGGAGGAAAAACGCTAAGGCGCCCGTGTGCTGTGCGATGTCAGTGCACGTTAAAGATCCCCAGGTGGTCTAAATTATTCCGGAGCCCTCCATTACGGCACCTATTCTTCCTTTCGTCTTTCACTCCCTTCTTTATCCCTTCCCTTACGGCGTGGTTCAGGTGTCCAACGATATATGAGACAGATACTGCGCCATTTCCTTTCCCCCAAAACCAATTGTTATTATTTATTGAACGCCTTCGTTGATTTCGTTGATTTTTCTAACAGCGTAGACTACGGTACCTGCATTCAAGAACCACCACTTAACTGCTGTATTCGGGCTGCACTTGAAAGAAGAACTAGTGAATTTGAGACGGTATTTCATCTTGATAGTAATGCGCGGTTGTCTCAAGCTCACGACTGCTTTTGAAACAGCACGGGTGCTGCCATTAGTCGCTGTCTAACTTTTTCTGGTTAATGCGTTCGGAATGAAAGCGCTGGAAGCCGCTGGATTTCTATGAGTGCGCGGTTATGTGCGAGTATGCTTTCCGCCTTTGGGCTTCAAGTGATGGGCTGAAAACTGTTGTAAACTAATTCGCGTCTTCCTCGTAGGTTCTGCATGGCTTGAGCGCATGTGCGTATCGTTGTGTACGCACTAGCGTTCACGCAGGGTATTTTGAAGCACTCGTTCAATAGCGGTTAATAAAATAACCACTGAAATATTGCAAAATGCACCAACTAGCCCAAAAAGAAGTTTTACTGAATATTCTCCAGTTGGGATCACTTTCAGTAGCACTGAAAGTAATAATAATAATAATAATTGGTTTTTTGGGAAAGGAAATGGCGCAGTATCTGGCTCATATATCGTTGGACACCTGAACCGCACCGTAAGGGAAGGGGTAAGGGAGGGAGTGAAAGAAGAAAGGATAATAGGTTCCGTAGTGGAGGGCTCCGGAATAATTTCGACCACCTGGGGATCTTTAACGTGCACTGACATCGCACAGAACACGGGTTCCTTAGCGCTTTTCCTCCATAAAAACGCAGCCGCCGCGGTCGGGTTCGAACCCGGGAACTCCGGATCAGTAGTCGAGCGCCCACACTGAAAGTAGATTTTTTGTTTTTGGGTGGTATTCTAAATAGGGCGTAGCACTGCAATGCTGATATATGTGGCAAAATTATAAGAAGTCTTCTCTTCCGAATAATGTAAAGTTAATGCCATAAAGCGAGATGATTATTGGCAGTCAGCGTTCATTGTAGCGGTGGAGAGCTCCAAGGATAGGGGTCTTAGTTACGTTTTATGAAAACTACTTAAAATTTTTTGTTCGTATTTACTGAAATGATGAAGCCAGCTAGATAACTCAGTGGTTTTTGTTTTCGTCTGGTGAACTGAACGATACAATTTCCATCCCGGCCTCGGCGGCCGCATTTTTATAGACGGGAAATGCTAGAAGCCTGTGTAATAGGAGGTGTCTGTGCACAGTAAAAACCGGAGGTGGTCGAAATAATCCGCAGCCTTTCACTACAGCCTCTATAGCGTCGCCAGACTATGTACCTATGGTATGCCTACAGACAGTCTTTTGGAAAAAGATCATGCTCAAAACAGACACTACCGGAGAAGACAGTCCAAACAAGAGCAACTAGCAACTATTTTTTCACTAAGGAAGCGAGTGAATATATAGGCAAAAGGAAAAAGGGGGGACCCACACATACGCCTGTGCTAGAAGCGAAAATATTACAATTTGCTATAGAAAAACCTTGTCCCAGAACAGGTGCTCACAGAATGATTCGGAACGCCGGACAGGCGGCCACTCGATGGTGAAGCGCGCTGGCGTATGAATACGGAGACAGACTGCGCCTGCGCCGCCTCCCTAATCAGCGAGCCCTCTTCCCTAGTGAACCTAGATTACAGCTGCCTTACTCCAAGAAGGCTAGCGCTAGGGGCTTCTTAGGTTTGAGAAGGGGGCTTGGCGGGCGGCGGCTGTGACGCGCAGCGTGTTCACGCGCTGTCCACCGCAATCTCTCACATGTGCGGCTTGCGTTGCGTTGACCCCGGTATCTGCATTCAGTTGGCTAGACACTAACGCTCTCTGTCATTGGCGCTGCGGCTAGCATAGAATTGCTGCCCATATATTAAAATACGTAAGATTGGTCTGGGAAATCTCACTTCTTGCGCAATTCTTCCCTCAGTGTAATTTTCTATCCGGACTGAAAACGCTATTTTAACAAAAAACCAGGGTTCGGTTGCCGGCGTAAAAGAATACTGATAGAATGTATTTCTTTCATCAAATTAAGCGTCGTGTTTCCCAGCAAATATTGCGTGCACAATAACATTATGCACCCGGCTCTTATTATTCACCTGCTCGCTGAGGTCGCATGAGTAGAATGCAAAACGTTGGCGCGTCGGGAAAGGCGACGCATAGCTACCTTTCTTTTCTTTTTTTTTGCTGTTCTGGGAAAACATAAACCTAGCCTGGTTCCTGCTGTGTATCTGCAAAGTGCTTTCCATACTATTTTTTTGTAGTTAGCTCGTACGGCCTAATCTTGATTAAAAGCGTATAGGCATGCGAACAAATGCAAACGCGCGATCAAATGCAAGAGTACTCGCCACAAGGGGAAATGCGAAGCTTCCAGATACCACAATAATAATAATAATAATAATAATAATAATAATAATAATAATAATAATAATAATAATTGGTTTTTTGGGGAAAGGAAAGGGCGCAGTATCTGCCTCATATATCTTTGGACACCTGAACCGCGCCGTAAGGGAAGGGATAAAGGAGGGAGTGAAAGAAGAAAGGAAGAATAGGTGCCGTAGTGGAGGGCTCCGGAATAATTTCGACCACCTGGGGATTTTTAACGTGCACTAACATCGCACAGCACACGTTAAAAGTACAGTACCCGCCACGGCGAAATCGCAAGTTCGCGGCCAGTAAAGCTTTCGCCTTAAAAATCACGGGCATGGATCAGGCGGATCGTCCCCAGAGAGCAACGAAGGACGCAGGTGGGCCGTCTAGTTCACGTGACCTTGCGGCGTCATCACAACCTGCCCACCGGATTGTGAGAAAACTGCCCAGCGTTGCCGCTGACAGTTACATTAATGATTGGTCATGAGGGTTTTCTCGGAAAAGGCAGCCTGGACCACATAAGGCCCACCGCTGGAACCACCTGCCATCGCAGGGCAGTGGCGCATCGCTTAACCGCTGCATCACTACGCCAGCAGGCGTAACAGAACTCCAATTGATCTATGCGTGCAAAGTTAAGAATTACCGTCTGCCCATCAGCGGAGCGTAAATGTCCCTTATATATTTTCTAATCAGAAAGTCAGCCTGGCCATGAACAGTCACCTGCAATGCCATGACGCAGCATGAACAAGACCCAGGACACTTTGCAGCGCACGTCAGCACATTTTGTTGCTCAGTTCAATCCACATGCCTTAAACATATGCCTATTCCTGGCGCCCTCTACTCAGCTTTCGCACAACTACAGTCTAAGTTTTTCCATCGCATGAATGAAGCAAGGTATCACAAGCGTTTTACTCCCGCCCGAAAAATAATTTATGGAAAAATTGTTTGCCTATCTTGCAGCGACTACGATATGCCATGCCGCAATTGCAGTGTTGTCGCCTGGCGCGCGAACTCTATGGTGCTGGAACACTGCTTCCATGTCAGTAAATGCCGTTGGCACCATCTTATAACGTCCTGGAGCTGCGAAGCAGCACTGTCACTTGTGACATGCGCAATCATCGCAACCTCGTCGCAACTTTGTCGGCGTTGCAAACATATTTTGCCATGGCAGAAAACAATTCTTGTTAGTACAGCATCTTCAAAGTATTTTTGGTTGTGTGCTCAGTTTTTACCTTCCGGTCAAGTAAAGACGTTCTGCAATTCACAGCCCAAGGTCGTTTCTTTAGCAGACAGAGCAAACAGCCAACTCAATGTAAACGGTTTGCTTCTCAATATATTGTCTTTGTTAGGTGCTCACAAATAACAACGTGCTGGCTCTCTAAATGCTATGCCCTGAGCATTCAAGGCCCCGAAATCTTCAAAATACCCAGGTCAATGTAGCAATGAGTGCTTCAAGTTCTTCAACATCTATTGGTTCAGAACTTGTCAAAAATACTGGCAGTTAAACACGAGGTATGTTCGATTGCCGCCTCTTGTAAGGCTTAGAGGCCACCTGCCCACCGTGGCAAGTGAGCCACCTGCCAGGGGCTACAGAAAACAAAAATCAGCGAAATATTCTAATGACGGTTTTAGTGCGAGGGCATTAAAAGCCTAATCAGCATGATGGTAGTTATCGCGACACAATAAATACTGGGATAGTAGTGAAAACTGCAAAAAATTGGTAATAAATATACACAAAATCACAAGCTTAAGCATAGAAGCAGTAAGCTGTCAATGATTGGAAAATAATTGGCTATGTTTAGTTGGGTACTGAGAGGCGTTTATTGCAATTTAAATGCGCGTTCAAAAAAGGAATCTAGCTACTCATTACCTATAGCCTACTAATTGTTTGCGATTTTTTGAACGACGCTCAGTGGTTTCAAAAAGGGGTATTAAAAAACTGGGGGCTAATGGTTTCCGGCAAGAAATATAGTTTCTATATTTAAGGGCCTTTTGACATCACCAAAGCCGTATTCCCATTTATTTCGAAGATGTCAGTATAAAGACAATTGAACGATGCTTTGAGAAAGAGAGCAAGAGAAAACTGATAGAGGAAAGAAATACGGAGGTTACCCAGAAGGATGTTCTTGTTGCCTACCCTGCGCTGGGCAGAAAGATTTACTACTTAATTTGTCAGCACCTAGATTGCTTAATCCTCTCCTTATATCCTGTAAGACTTAGTATTTTACTTTTACATGCCATTGTTTTAGGCAATGCTGCCATCCTAGCTAACGTTTCATACTGTTTGGTTTATGAGGCTTTCACCTCCCAAAGCGACTCAGGCTATGAGGGACGCCGTAGTGAAGGGCTCCGGACATTTCGACCACCTGGGGTTCTTTAACGTTACTGACATCTAACGTTTCATATGAATGAAAAACTTCCTCATAATATCTGCCAGCAATATGTACTTAGCGGTTGTAGTCTGCGCATATCTTCCGCATGGATAGCCTCAAAATTGTCTATCATCGAGGTAGCGCGCCAGAAGCGAGCTTGGTTCAAAGACTGAGTAGAGGCCAATGAAATTAACCCATTAGAGATAACAATTTTTTATTTATTGTGCAACGCAAGTAAGATGTCCGCTTCTAGTGTTGGAATCCTTTAAATCTCCATACACTCAAAACAAATGCATTTCTATCAACTTCTGTGGTGAAGAGTACACTAATACATATGTAGGCAACATTTCATTGCTAGTATTTTGTGAGCGCAGTTCAGAACACCAATGCAGAATCTATGCAAATATAAACATCGATATACCTGGTAAGCAAAAAATATGTACAAAGTTCTATAACTTGTGTTAGATTAGGCTCTGTCACATAAATGCATAAGGCGTATCTTAACAATTTCCAATGTCGATGCAGTTAAACCAGTCATTCACCAAAATGACTAAGGCGCTTCAAATCAGCTATTAAATTATGTAGTGAAATTAAACATGTAAATATTCTTAGCACTTCAGCTAAGCAGAAAAAATGTGTAGCAGAGCTCAGTGTGTTGCTCGGCATAAGCTGTTCGAAGTACTTTTATAATGTCCGACTCCTTATCACGATACAAAAATTCCGCCTTCGGCTACACATACGAGTAAAATAGGCAGCACTGCTCGCAATTTTTACTAGAATGCAACGACTCGAGGCAAGTCGTTATTAAACAAATTGAGTCCAAGGCTATGCTACCAAAACAGGTTAGACGTTAGCAGCGGTCCTTTCAATGTGTTTTTGGATTGTTTTGCATAGGCCTGAAAAGAAATATTTTCATTAGTATTCACTAAGAAAAAGAGTGCTCTATTTAAAAAAACATACATATGCAAGCTGAATTTCATAGAGAGCCGCGTTTTGGAGCAATACAACGGTTATCACCTAAAAATACAATGATCCTCTTTCCGTTTAGGGCATGAGGAAAAGAATTAGGTTCAGCTTTCATAGCACTACCGTAATCTCTTATACTGGGTGTTTTGCACTCGAAGCAGACTACTTCAGCTTTTCTGTCCGAAAATCTGGCTTCCTTTTTTTTCTTCAAACTATCATTAAACACTTATGATTATTTTATTCATATGTTAATCTCAAACCAAAGTCCATTTCCTCAATTAAAACATCCGATCCTTAAGTCAGATGCATCAGGAATTTTGTCCTCATCTAGTTAACAGCCGGCATTTTTTTCAGCGTGAATGTCTTTACAGAACTGCTTTAAATGTTATCGTCGGTCACAGCTTCGGAGTGGATCACCAAAATTTTATAGCAGCTTTTCACGAAGGTCGTAGTGAACCTTTATTTGATCTTAGCAGCGCGTGTGTGCTCCAGTTTACACAGAATACTTTATGAAATAGATCTTAAAATTTACTCTGCAAATATCGATGGAATTAGAGAGCCCTACTATTTAACAATGTAACTGTCTGAAATGTAATGCAGATAATATTGAAATTTTGATACCTTTAAGATATTCGAGATCCTGAGGTATCAATGAAACCAACTGGGTAGCTGCATATACATGCATCAATCGTCCTCGGAGTACATGTGGCTTTAGTAGTTGTGACCAAGTATACAGCACAACCTGGAAGGGGAAAAGGCATGGAGAGCTCCCGCAGAAGACTTTTGAAATTGCTGTGTTTAAGGACAAATAAAATAAATGCATAAATACATATCACATGTTCTTTCCAATATCAGGAAAATATGTCGAAGAGATCGAATGCTGAAATCAGCTCTAACAAGGAATATTAATCCAGCAGAAAGCAGGGTTTATTTTTCATCATTTGCGGGTTCCTAATCGCAAATGTACGAGCTTGGACGCCGCATTCCTCGTGGGAAAAGCATAATTCTTGCAGCGCTGACTTTATGTGGCTAGAACAAACAAAACCTATTACGTTCAAAAGGCCATGTTATGAGAGTAGAACAAAAATAAAATGTGGATTTTACTCTATTTATTCTTTTTTTTCTTTACGAGATCACATTAAATGCGATCAGTGCAACGAGCCTTACTGAAAAACAATACGTCGACCCGGAATTTCGGCGCCTCATGGAGTTCCTTAACGGTACCCGCTCAACTGTCCCGAAGGTTTTCAAGCGCTCGTTAGCATCACCCTGCGTTCGCCATGGTGTCCACGTGAAGAAAAATTTCGCCGCAAACAATCAGCAATACCTTATTGTCATACCGACGAGCCTAAGTGACGAAATCATTCAAGCTTCACACGATGAACCCACTTCTGGACATTTGAGTGCAGCCCGCACGCTTGCAAGGATCAAAAAGAAGTATTACTGGCCCGCCTTGGGTCAGACATTGCACACTATGTCAGAACGTGCCGAGGCTGTCAGCGTCGCAAAGCGCCCTCAACAAAACCAGCTGGATTCTTGAAGCCTGTAGCACCCCCATCGCGGCCTTTCCAGCAGAACAGGATGGACATGCTGGGCCCATTCCCTATTTCTCATCGGGAAACAAGTGGGTCATCATGGCAGCTGAATACCTGACACGATACGCAGAAACATCAGCTACGCCAAGCGCCAAAGCCCTTGACGTGGCAGAATATTTCATCCATCAGGTCGTTTTGCGTCACGGTGCCCCGGAGACCCTAATCACCGACAGGGGTACAGCTTTCATGGCCGACCTCCTACACCAGATTTTACGCCACCGTCATACAGACCACCGAAGGACGACATCCTAGCACCCTCAGACGAACGGCTTAACGGAAGCGCTTAAACAAAACGCTAGGTGACATATCTCTCAATGTATGTCGACGTTCAGCACAGAACTTGGGACGAAGTGCTCCCACACGTCACCTTCGCCTACAATACGGCCGTACAGGAAACGACAAACATGCCACCGTTCCGTCACGTTTAGGGCCGCGAATTGACCACGATGCTGGACGCCATGTTACCGCATGTCGATGACATCGACCCGAATGCGGATCTTCACACCTTCCTGCACCTCGCTGAAGAGGCTCGTCAGCTGGCCAGAGTGCGGATTCACGACCTACAATGTCGAGATGCCCAACACTATAACCTCCGACGCCGTGGTGCTCGGTACACATCAGGAGACCGTGTGTGGGTCTGGTTTCCCATTCGTCGACGCGGTCTTAGCGAAAGGCTCCTCTTCCGGTATTTTTAACCCTACAAAGTGATCAGGCCAATTAGAGACCTCAACTATGAGGTCGTTCCTGACGGCTTTCAGATGTCTCGGCGATCCCTGCCCCCCTGGGGTGGTAAACGTTGTCCGTCTCAATCCTCACTACGAGCGATAGCGGTAGAGCCGGACTTTCGCGCGCACATCATGCTCCCCCTGTGAACCTTTTTAAACACACCGGCTACGCATCAGGACTATGCTCTTTCCGAGGGCCCAGTGACACAGTGCATTCCGCATGTTCGCTTAGCGCCGACCTGACGCACGCACCGCCTCAAAAAGAGGAAGTGGCAGTGACAGCGATCCGGAGCTGCGGTCAGGACGTTCGTCGAAGCCCGCCGCTGTCTCTTGTGATCAGTGATCTCCCGCATTCACGCGTGACAATATACATCACACCTTTCCCCATTGATTGGATTTCAAAACACTCTACTCTTACCTTTACTTTCTCGCATTTCAGCGCATCTTCACCTACCCCTTTTGTCGGCATAGTATTCCACCTGTTGCGAACATCTATACCATTTTGTCGTCTGATTATTTTTCGGATAGTTATTAGCCAACTTGATTTGGAGACATTTCTTGAGCATGCCACCACAAACAGGAACAACACGCAATTTTCACAGCAATATAACCGGCGCCTTTCAGCTGCTAAAAAAATAGTGGCAAGCAGATGTAAATTTTTGCCAACATATCAGTTTGGAGTAGTCTCAGTTATGGAATCAAGGTTCAACTTTTTTTATCTAGCTTCAAACGACGGCTTTATGAATACCTTGCTTCCTGCATGCTCTCATAGAGGTTTGTCCGTAAACTTTCGGGACCTATTATTTTCTTCTATAGAAATAATTCTCCAAAACAAGCGTTGGTGCGTATGTATAGCGCCATGTTTTCAGACTAACCTGAGCTATTTACGTTAATTGCTGCGGCAGCCACTAGATGGCATTACATGTTAGAAAATACGTTGTCGCTAGTCATTTGCCCATTCTATTGTGAATGAATGCGGAGAGATGGGCATCCACCTCGAACTGCGTGTAAACATAAAATTCTGTGTGAAGCTTGGCAAGACAGCCACACAGACGTATGAGCTCCTTCGTGACACTCACGGCAAAGAGACATTATGGCTGGCGCGAATTTTCGAGTGACACAAGAGGTTGGTTTCGGGGAGAACACCGGTGGAAGACGACACAAGGCAGGGGCGCCCTTCTACCTCACGGATTGAAAACAACGTGGCTCGGATCAGGGAAATCGTGCAGCAAGACCGCATCATTGCAGTGACGCGATATCAGATGCTCTTGACATTAGTAAGACAACATGCCACCAAATTATGCGTGAGAACTTAAGAAACGAAAGCTGAATGCCAGACTTGTGCCGCTCTCCCTCACATAGAATCGGAAGGACACGCGGGCATCAGTGAGCGCTGAGTTGCTGTCCAAGGCAGAGAAGGATGCTGCATTCGTCAACAGCTTCATTGTTCAAGACGAAACATGGTGTTTTCAATACGATCCTAAAATAAAGAAGAGGCAGAGCACCGAATGGCAGTCACAAGCCCTCTAGCGTCGAGAAAGGTGTGGCGACAGAAGCCCAAAGCAAAGACAATGTTGATAGTTTTTTCGATGCCAGAGGTGTCATAAACAACGAGTTTGTCCCACAAGGGCACACAGTGAATCAGGAGTTTTATATCCGCGTGCTTCAACACATGCGTGATGCACTGCGACGTTGTCGCCCTGACTTATGGGCATCTTAGTAATGGAGCGTTCGCCACGATAACGCAATGCCGCACACTTCTCTCATCGTGATAAAGTTTCTCGCAATCACAGCATTACTGCACTTACCCATTTGCCATACTCGCCTGACCTCTCATGCGATTTTTCCCTTTTTCTTTGTCTGAAGAGAGCCCTAAAATGTCGCTGGATGGAGAGTGTGGAGGCCATTCAAGACGCCACGGCAAAGAAGCTGACAGCCTTGCCAAAAAAAAGCGGTTTCCAACTGTTTACAAGTCCTCAAGGCGAGTTGGAAGCTTTGTATAGACTGCAAGAGAGACTATTTCGAAGGTGTTCTGCACGAACGATTTCAATGTTAAACGCATTTTTTTAACGGATTCAGTCTCGGACCTTTAGGGACGAAGATGTATTTTCATTATTATAAATTATTTGCATATTTGCGGTGCCAATTTAAACATCAATTGACATGTGTTTTTTGTCTCCAATGTGTCTCTACTTTACTGGTCGTTTGAGGAATTGATTATTTTATTGGCTTATTTGTGCTGTTTGTCGTTTATTCGGTTTGAACCATAATGAACTTGAACTCTCTAACATTTAGTGCTTATGTTCGCGCTGTGAATTGTATTTCTTTCACATAGCAGATTATAAACATAACATTGATTGATTGATTTACATTTTAAACTTTGCTGACCATTTTATATATCTGGGCTTGTATATTGGTTACCTTATTTAACTAATCCACACGTGTAAGATTAAGTTATTTTTAAACGACCCGGAGCCTAGCGCTTTCTTGACATGTAGTGCTATAATAGTTCACCTTTCTTTTCTTCATCAAGTTTTTTGCTCCTAAAAAGTATTCTTTGCCTTAATTTCCTTCATTTATTTTCAGTTTTGATGTTTTAGGCCCGTGTGATGTAGGTAGTACGGCCAGCGGAATTTTTGTGGGCAGCAGAACTGAGAGACACTGCTAGTGGTGAGCTTGCCCATTTTATAAAATGTAATTTGCATATAACGCGACAGGGCCGAAATATATTCGCAAAACCTAACTCAAAAGCGGCGTGATTGCGGATTAAGTGCCTGCATCACATTGAATTTCTCTAATTTTGCTGGCTGCAACTCAAAGAAAACTTCCTATACGCCGTTCAAGAAAGAAAGGTCCTACAAAACACCTATATGATTGCAGCACTTGTGCAACAGTCGGCTCCATGTTGTATGCGCGATTACACCAATTAAATTGAAAAATGTTGCAAATGTTTAGGAATGCGACCGCACCAGGCCATTTAAATGAAACAGACTTGTCTACCAATATCACTTTATTAAGCTAGCCGAGATAAATGCCCTTGCTAACTGATGGAAATAAAGAGCCCACCTAATCTCGGTGAATTGGACAGCGCCGATTACACTTAATTTCTCGCTTTCTGTTAGCCGTATTGCATAGGTATGTGCGAAAACAACTTTCGATGGATATCATTCAGATATCGGAATGTTTGACACATTTTGTGAGGCCTGCGTCAAGGCATATAAAGCATAATAAGCAAGTCTAGATTATGCTATTTCATCATTTCAAGAATTTCAAGCCGCGCCTTAAACATCCTGAAAATTTTAGCCCCTGCTGGCTGCTCTACCCCATCGTATTATCATGCCGACACCACGAGATTCACATTATTTATGCAAATATGTCGGAGACCTACACCACGCCCAGGTCTCTGAGCTTTGAGCCTATATCCTGACTTTCCTGCTTCTTACATTAACGGCGTTTTATCACCTTGGCAACCACAGCTGCAATGTGAAAATGCTGTTGCACTTGACATCTTGGGCCCACTGCAACGCGTAGTTCTGGCGTTTACGCTACAAGTGCTGCAGTTCAGCCGCTCACCCATGAAGATGTTATCGTGATTCTTGCTAACACGCTAAATTTCTCTGAAGAATCTGGTAGGTGCTTGTGACCCACACAGTAAAGAACGGTGAAAATTTGTTTTAGACCGCAATCCTATGGAGACAGCCCTACATTTTGAACTTAGGTTACATCATTTAAACCAGTCACTCGCCATTAAGCGTGTGCTGGGAAACTTGAAGTGGATATGTCGCATCGCTTACTCGCTGGCGTAATAATTCACTGCCTCGCCCTACGTGACTTTGAAACCGCTGTTGAAAGGGCAGTGAATCAGCCGCACACGAAGAAGTCAGGAAGGAGCTCGCCCTCCGAGATAGAGACAATGGGACTGATTAAAGTAAGGTGTCATATAACCAATAAGCTCACACAAGACGACACCAGATAGACTAAAAAATGTAACCCACCTTCATTCCATAGATAGAGCTGTACACAAAATCTACTGCACGATGACAACCTAGCAGTTTTATTATATATTATCTGAGTTGGAACAAAAACAATAATTTACCTTCTATAAAAGGAAGAAGTACGTTTCGCTTTGTGATTAAGCCACACATGACCCTGCCGATATCTGTAGATTTAGCAAGAAAACAATAGCCTTATTCTTTTTGTAAATTGTCCGAGAGATCGAAGACTAACTTTTTGGACTCCAGGAAAACAAATGTTTTAGATTATTTTGATAATTTCACCAGAGAAATGGTACGGCATGGCATAATACTACATGTAGCCTTGCTAACCAAGAAACTTTAAGGACACCAGACTAAACGAATATCGCTTCGAAATTTGTATAAAAAATTACGTTATTCTAATTGTAACGCAACAAAGTAAGTATAAGAGTTTACGAAAAAGAATCCAAAAACACAGTTACTTAGGGGGAAGTGCTTGATCGCAATTCAGTGTTGAAATTCCAGCTGTATGATGACGTGTTATATGCGGCAACAATGAGAAAGCTTAGAGAAGATGGTCAAAGGCTTCAAGGTTTCGTACTTAAACTGGCGCGACTGTCAAGAACGTGACGTGTAGGATTAGGCAACTTATTCTCTATTTTTAAGTCAGCCCTATTGTTTTCTGTGCGCCTGCGTATGTGAAGGTAATTATCATGATTGAACATAGCAACAGTTTCATTCAGCATGAGTCACTGAGGATGTTGGCAGGTGGAACGATTAAGCACACCAGAGGACTTAATATATTGTCACGCGTGAATGTGCTGATCACTGAACACCGGAACGCAGGATCCGAAGAACGTCTGCACTACAACTCAAGATCGTTGACACCTCCGCTTCCTCTTTTTCGAGACGGCGCGTGCTTCAGGTCAGCGCTAAGCGAAAATGCGGAATGCACTGTGTCACTGGCCCCCGGAAAAAAAAGAGCATCGTCCTGATGCGTAGCCGGTGTGTTGAAAAAAAAAGTTCACCAAGGGAAGTTCACGTGTTGTGCGGCCGTAAGTCCAGCTCTAGCGCTACCGCTCGTAGTAAGGCTTGAGGCGGACAACGTGTACCACCTCAGGGTGCTGGGAGTGGCGAGTCTTCTGAAAGCCGTCAGAAACGACCTCATAGTTCAGGTCTCCAAGTGGCCTGATGACTTTGTAAGGTCCAAAATACCGGCAGAGGAGCTTTTCGCTAAGTCCGCGTCGGCGAATGGGAAACCAGACCTACACACGGTCTCCTGATGAGTACCGAGCATCACGGCGTCGGAGGTTATAGTGTTGGGCATCTCGGCATTGTTGGTCGAGAATCCTCACCCTGGCCAGCTGACGAGCCTCTTCCGCGAGGTGCAGGAAAGTGTGAAGATCCGCATTCGGGTCGACGTCGTCCACATGCGGTAACATGGCGTCTAGCATCGAGGTCACGTCGCGGCCGTAAACGAGACGGAACGGTGGCATGTTTGTCGTTTCCTGAACGGCCGTATTGTATGCAAAGGTGACGTATGGGAGCACTTCGTCCCAAGTTTTGTGCTGAACGTCGACATACATGGAGAGCATGTCACCTAGCGTTTTGTTTAAGCGTTCCGTTAAACCGTTCGTCTGAGGGTGGTAGGATGTCGTCCTTCGGTGGTCTGTATGACTGTCGAGTAAAATATGCTGTAGGAGGTCGGCCATGAAAGCTGTACCCCTGTCGGTGATTAGGGTCTCTGGGGCACCGTGACGCAAAACGATCTGATTGATGAAATATTTTGCTACGTCATGGGCTGTGGCACTTTGCAGAGCTGATGTTTCTGCGTATCGGGTCAGATAGTCAGTTGCCACGATGACCCACTTGTTTCAACATGAGAAAGAGTGAATGGGTCCAGCATGTCCATCCCGATCTGCTGAAAAGGCCGCGATGGTGGTGCTATAGGCTTCAAGAATCCAGCAGGTTTTGTTGAGGGCACTTTGCGACGCTGACAGCCTCGGTACGTTTTGACGTAGTGTGCAACGTCCGACTGAAGGCGGGGCAATTAATACTTCTCTTTGATTCTTGTAAGCGTGCGGGCTACACCCAAATGTCCAGAAGTCGGTTCATCATGTGAAGCTTGAAGGATTTCGTCCCTTAGGCTCGTCGATAGAACTATAAGTTATTGGTAATTGTTTGCGGCGAACGTTTTCTTTACGAATCACCATGGCGAACGCACAGAGACGCTACCGAGCGCTTGAAAGCCTTCGGGACAGTCGGGCGGGTCTCGTTAAGAAACTCAATGAGGCCCCGAAGTTCTGGGTCGGCGTATTGTTTGTCAGCAAGGCTCGTTGCACTGATCACATTTAAGGTGATGTCGTCGTCGTAGTTTCCGTCCTCCGTTGGGGATTCGGCGGGGGCACGCGAGAGGCAATCGGCATCCGAGTGTTTCCGGCCGGACTTGTACGCCACTGTCATGTCGTACTCTTGGAGGCGCAGACTCCATCTGACAAAGCGGGCTGATGGATCTTTGAAGATCGCAAGCCAACACAAAGCATGATGGTCCGTAACTACAGTAAAGCGTTTTCCATAAAGGTAGGGTCGAAATTTCGACGTCACCCACACGATCGCTAGACACTCTTTCTCGGTTGCTGAGTAGTTACCTTCAGCGCGAGACAAAGAGCGGCTGGCGTAAGCGATGACTCGCTCTCGACTGCTGTGGATCTGAACCAGAACGGCACCCAGACCTACGTTGCTTGCGTCAGTATGAAGCTCCATATCTGCGTTTTCGTGGAAGTGAGCCAGAAGTGGATGACCTTGCAGGTGGCGTTGAAGAGTTTCAAATGCTTGTGCTTGAGGGGCATCCCACGTGAAAGGCGTGTCTGTCCTTGTCAAACGCGTCAGAGGCTCGGCGATTTGAGCGAAATCTTTCACAAAGCGACGGTAGTAGGCACATAATCCTATAAAGCGGCGGACTTTCTTTTGGTCCTGCGGTGGAGGGAAATTAGCAATAGCTTTGGTTTTGTCCGGGTTCGGCCGAACTCCCTCGCAACTGACGACGTGACCCAAGAAGTTTAGCTCAGTTTAAGCAAAACGGCATTCCTCATTTTTTAACGTTACCCCAGAAGACTTTATGGCTTGCAGCAAAACTACAAGGCGCCGAAGGTGCTCCTCGAACATCGGGGCGAACACAACAACGTAATCAAGGTAGACGAGGCATGTCTGCCACTTCAGATCTGCAAGAACTGTGTCCATCAGCCGTTGGAACGTCGCGGGTGCTGAGCACAAACCAAATGGCATTGCCTTAAACTCATAGAGCCCGTCCGGAGTAATAAATGCGGTTTTTTTCTCGGTCCCGTTCATCTACCTTGATATGCCAATATCCTGATTTGAGGTCCATGGATGAGAAATATTTTACATAGCAGAGGCGATCGAGAGCATCGTCGGTTCGAGGAATGGGATAAACATCTTTTTTAGTTACATTGTTTAGGCGACGGTAGTCCACACAAAACCGCAGTGTGCCATCTTTTTTCTTCACGAGGACGACAGGTGCCGCCCAGGGACTACGAGAGGGCTGAATGACGTCGTCTCGAAGCATCTCCTTAACTTGACGGCTGATTGCGGCGCGTTCCGTGGAAGACATGCGGTAAGGTGACTGTCTGAGAGGGTGCACGGCGTCATCTGTAATTATCCGATGCTTGGCCAAGTGTGTTCTGCCGACGCGGGAAGAGGTCGAGAAGGTATCGCCGTAGCGCTGGAGGAGATTTTCTGCTTGGCCTCTCTGCTGCGGCGAAAGTGCGGGGTTAATGTCGTACTGGAAGTCAGGAACACCGGTGTGAACTTTTGTTGACGACACCATGGCAATACAGGGCGCTCGTCGAATATCGGCGATATCATGAACGTGGCCCACAGTAGTCCCAAGGCTAAGATGTTGGTGCTCACTGCCAAAATTCGTAAGCAGGAATTCGGTTTCTTCGTTTTCGAGGTAAACGACCCCTCTGGCGGCAGCAAGGCAGCGGTCGAAAAGCATAATTGGTTTGCTTTCGACGACACCTTCAAACTTTCGCAGCGTCTTCGCGCCGACAGAGACCACAACGCTCGAACGGGGTGGAATGAGACGTCATCAAGGATGGAAAGAGCCGCGGGACGTTCGAAAGCACTGTGGATTGCGTTCTCGGTGGAGAACGTCACTGACTTCGATTTAAGGTCAATGACCGCGCCATTTTCTGGCAAAAAATCCATTCCGAGGATTACGTCCCGGGAACACTGGTCGAGTACGATGAAGGTGGCCAGGTACGTGTCCTCTTCGATGGTTAATCGTGATGTGCACGTGCCAACTGGGGTGATCAAATGACCCCCGGCAGTACGAAGCTGTGGGCCCGTCCAAGGTGTGGTCACCTTTTTCAGAGTCGCGGCAAAAGGTCCACTGATTACCGAGTAGTCGGCGCCGGTGTCCACAAGTGCGGTCACGTCGGTACCGTCGATTGAAATGTTCAGATCAGCAGTTGTAGTCGTAGGTGTACGGGAACGTCGCGGAGTCCGCTCACGGCTGCGGTGCGGCACCAGGCGGTTTCGTTGCGGCGAAGAATTGATGCAGCGAGGCTTGTTATCCGTCTGGTGATCGTCGGTGCGTCGTATTAGCGGTCGGTCATGTTTGTGCAGCAGTGGAGGATCTTGTACATGTCGCAGGTGAGCAACCTTGCCCCCAAAGGTTGCCGCTTCTAGTTTTCCCGACGGGGACTAGGACACCTTCCACGCGAAATGTCGGCAGAAAACGTCGCGGAGACGAGAAATGACGTGGAGACGGCTACCGGGCATAGCAGTGTGGTGCTTCGGGTGTCGCGGCCAGGTAATCGCTTATTTCTGGAGGCCATTGAAAACGCCGCGGTCGGGGTGCATCGACACGATATCCCTGCAGACCCACACGTCGGTAACGACAGTTGCGGTAGACGTGACCGGTCCCGCCGCAGTGATGGCACAGGGGGCGATAATCGGCGGTACGCCAGACGTCGCCCTTTCGAGGGAGAACCTGAGAAGGGTGAGGTGGGTCTGGTTGGCGGTGAATGTGGCCAGGTGTATCCGGGCGACTTGGAGGCGGCGGTGGACGGCGAACGGCTGCAGCGTATGTCATCATCTGGGGCGTTGTGTTCTGGTGAAGAGGGGCTGGCGGCGTGAGCGCCTGTTGGACCTCTTCACGAATAATGTCCGAAATGGAAGAAACTTGCGGCGACTCCGGGGCTGGAAAGAGCTTTTGAAGCTCTTCGCGTACGACGGTCCGGATGGTTTCCCGAAGGATATCGTGGCTAGAAGCATCGACACCGCTGGTAGACATCAGCGACGGCGGACGCTCGTACTGTCTGGATCTCATGTCGAGCATCTTTTCCATCGTAGTGGCTTCGGAAACAAATTCGGCGACCGTTTTGGGCGGGCTTCGAGCTAACCCAGCGAAGATCTGCTCCTTGATGCCCCTCATAAGAAAACGCAGCTTCTTTTCTCCGGACATGTTGGGATCAGCCCGGCGGAAGAGCTTCGCCATGTCCTCGGAGTAAACGAGGATGGTCTCGTTTGGTAGTTGGACGCGTGTCTGGAGGAGCAGCTCGGAACGTTTTTTCCTGAGGACGGTGGTAAAAGCCCGCAAAAACTGAGTCTTGAAGGAACCCCATGTTGTTATTGTGGCTTCTCGGTTCTCAGATCAAATACGAGCTGCACCCTCCAGTGAAAAAAACAACTTGCTGCAGCTTCAAGTCGTCAGCCCACCTGTTGTATTGGGCTATGCGCTCGAACTTCTCGAGCCAGTCCTCCGGGTCCTCACCTGGGAAACCTTGAAAGGTGGGTGGTTCGCGTGGCTGCTGCAGCACGACAGACGGCAAAGGGATGGCATCCGGTATGCTGACGGGAATGTTTGGGGGCACTGATGGTCGCGCTGAGGTCAGTTTCCTAGCGGTCGGACGAGACTGCAGAGGCCCGAACTGTGGTTGAAGTCCTTGCAGCCGCCGGCTACTTTGATGGGTGGGCGTAACTTCGACTCTCAAGGTGTCAGGCGGGCTGGAGTCTTGGCTTCTTGGAGGGGTCCTGAGCATGGGGTGCACTACCCAGCACCTCCACCAAAGTGTCACGCGTGAATGCGGTGATCACTGAACACAGGAACGCAGGATCCGGTGAACGTCTGCACCACAGCTCGAGATCGCTGACACCTCCGCTTCCTCTTCTTCGAGACGGCGCGTGCGTCAGGTCAGCGCTAAGCGAAAATGCGGAATGCACTGTGTCAATATTGCACCACCATGTCTTAAAACCCTCTATGCTTGCCTCCGCGTTGTAGTGGTAGTCGGAGTCAACATTCAGCGCCCGTGATCAAGCATTTACGTTCTGCACATGACCTGTGTACTGTACATTGCGCTTACTGCTACAATATGAGGTCCTGCATGCGTCCGCGACAAGACCAACCCCTTCAAGCGGTGGTCATAATAAGACCCTGTAAAAATTTTAATAATATAGTTACTTGCTGATCTGCGCACTATCAGCCACCGCAGTTATGATAAATGTGGCAAAAGCCACGTGGCTAGTCGTTTGAGTTTCAGCTGGAGCTTGGAAGCCGCTTGTGTGGAGCGTCCAAGTCCTGAACCCGTATGTATACCGGAGGCCAGAAGTGTGGCTGGTAAAATGATTGACGAACACACTCCGGACGCTGGTCGCAAATGCACGGCAAGACAAAGAGCTTAGCTCGGTACAACATATTCCTCCAGCGATAAAGAACTTGTCGCAACACGCACAAAATAAAACAGCACCACCATACACTCATTAGCGGAAGCAGCGACGGAGGCAAGTGAAAAATGGCAGAGGCACAATGTGAAGCATGTTCCCCTGATCAGCCACATTTCGAGGGATGTAATCGCTGTTCATACTTTTCAGAAATGATAACAAGTGTTTATAGAAAAGCTCAGATTTGTTTTACACAGCGAATGCAAGCTAGTAACACGAAAAAAATTTGGTCATGCATTACCGGGAACTCGTCAGGCTTGAATCTGTGTGAAGAGAAGGGCACGAGCAAATATCGCAAGAACCACTCCTGTTGCACGCTTCGCCATTCTTGGCTAGTTGTATAATAGGACATATTCTAACCATTACTTTAGCAGCAGTGCTGTGTCTTCAGGTGTAACTTTCAGCTAGACATTTTGTGCTGTACTCTACAGTTTGTCGTGACTTGCATATTATGATCCAGTGCGCAATTGTTAGCTTTATATGAGTAATAAATGACTTGTCAGGAAGTGTTGATATTTGACGGAAGAAACGCACGTATTGCAACGCCATCCTAATTTAGCATCTAGTTTCCTGTATTTGAACTTCGTCTAAAAGCCTTTCACATAAAATCATGGCGCACTTGACTGCTATTATGCCTCAAAATTTGGCACCGTTTATTATAAAGTGTCCTATTTCCATGCTTTCTGCATTCGAAGTTTTAAAACAGGGGTAACCACTGCAAGGGGAGCGAAGTATATAAATAAATCATATCATATATTAGTGCTATTAACGCCACTGGGTTCTTGAAAAAGTCTTAGCTGGCGTATTGAGCAGGCCCAATCTTGAACAGTGTTTCGAATAAAGTTTTCGAGCAAATTAGTATGATTCTTGTTGTCGATGTAGCGCGGGGCATTGATAAAGCCAGTAACCTAAGTGGTATGATTTTGAAGAACCCTTAGCTGCCAGATTTCAGCATAAGGTTTCGACGACTGCATGCATTCTTCGAATAAAAATGTTAAAATTAAGCATAGTCGTCAGCGCACTGCGCTTAGCGTTTGTTCTCAGTCTTGGAATATCACTATTTTAATACCTTCTGGTAGAACACGCTCGCCACGATAAGCGCCTAAGCGCCATCTCATCGGTACTTGAGGGCGATGCACTTCATTTCGATCAATGACACTAAAAATGAGTCATACGCTTCGCCCGTAAAGGTCTGCAACATATTTAGAGCCTGAGAGTGGCACAGCTTTATAGTTATCATAGGAAAAAAGGCTGATCTAACAGCTCTCATCCACTCAAGGTCTGTGAACTATTTCTTCGTTAGATAAAAATAGTGTTTATCTGCAAACGTTTTTGTCACGTCCTTTATAGATTGCCCTACTATGTCTTTAAAGCCAAAAAAAGCCGCACTGGTCATCGCAATTTTGAGTGAAGTCGACTCTAACGAGGACAGAAGTGGCAACGAAGAGGGGCCAAAAGACTATGACATCATAAAGGTAACAGGAAATGTGGTTGCCGCGATTCTCGCTACATACTGTGTGGATTATTCTTGTCTAAATCCGGAAATAAAACAGGTCATTATTTGTACACTAGCTAGCATGATGCTAATTTATTGTATGATAAAATGAGAACAAGCTATCAGCATTACTCTTAGGAGTACTAAATATGTTTAATTAGCCTACTCAGCAACTTTTGATAGTGGTTACTAGTGCATTTCTCAGTGAATCTATGGTTTTCTGCAAATTCAAGATTTTAATCGTGCGAATAAATATAGCTAGTCATATTTTTTCCAGCCCTCGGTCAGAAATTCTTTGTGGAGGAGGAGTATTTTGATTTTCAGTTTATTGTGCAAAGTATGGTTTGTAATTTGCTCTGGTTGAAAAAGAAATACGCGGTCACCTGGTATACTATTGTTAGTCCAATGTCGACAACTGTATTGTATGATTTTATGACGGATTTGACGTGCTGAAATGTTTAGAAATTTTGTAAGCACCTTGTTACGTGTCCCGTTTTTTATATGTGTAGTTATAATAATCAATAATCATTTAAAGCTCTCAGGAAGAACTACGCATCCTTGGTGGTGTAGCACAAGTGAAGAATGACGCATCACCTTAACATAAACAGCCAATTCTATTGCGAAATTCCACATACATAGGGTATCAGCAAAAAATGAATTTTTCGTAGAATAAAATTTCTAGAACAGGTTTTAAAGGCACACATCCCACAAGGACGTGTCTCAAAGAATAAAAACATCAGCCTTTCATTTAAAATTAGTGCCCAAATAGAGCATAAAATCGGTTCCCAAACGTGACATAAAGAGACGCGAGTTTAAATTAAAACATGGGCATACATAGACGTCGCGCAAGAAATTTAAAAAAAAATGCAGGGGAAGGATGCACTAACAAATAAAGTTTCTAGGTGGCGACAATGAGAAATAAAGACATTGTGCGTCCTGTGCACAAGCCAGGGAGCGCTGAGAAGCAGAGGAACTTAAAACTGTGATCACTCGCTTATGCTTTTTCGCGGGAGTCCAAACGCAAGAACTGTTCAGAGCTGAGGGCATGGAATGGAACTGTAAAGTAACTGGTACAGAAAAAAAAGGTGTCAGCTCGAACATGATATAGTTACGAGAACTGAAATGTGGCGGGTTATTCAGTTTGAAACGAGCGATGATGCTTATGCACTAAAACAAAATGTTGGATTATAGGCAAACATTTCAGCTGAGAATTATCAACATTGTCACAGCTCAATTTTCAAGTGCCAGTCCAAAAAGCGACGAATACTAAATAATAGGTAAGCACTTGAGCTTACAGTTATATGAATAATATTAAAAATGCGATGTGGGGTTCAGAATCAAGACGTTGTTCGGCGCAAAGTTTCTATATGGCAGGGCGGCCGAAGACATCGGCGAAGCCTCCACGTCAGGAGGTCAGCTTCGTAGCACCGAAACATAAGGTTTACAAAGGACGTGAGATAAAAGAGAACGTTGTTTATCTGGAAGGAATCATTCTACTTGTTATAAAGGCTGACGCGTTCATAGAAAGCTAGCCAATGGTCCACATCGTGGTCATCGGTACCACTGATGATAGCCGAGCCACTCTGCCGTTATGCACCAAAGCCCAGGACGGCTTCAGAGACGGGTGGCAATGTGTGGCTGGCATTGTCATGCATCGCAGCCGGTGATGGTAACGTGCTGCTGCGGAGTTTTAGTATGAGGACACGGACCACGAGCGACCTCCACTAAGTATTACGCATGGTTCAGTGCAGTGGTTTATGGTCGTCGGGGTTTAACATCCCAAAGCGACTCAGGCTATGAGGGACCCCGTAGTGAAGGGCTCCGGAAATGACAGCCTTGCAGAAACGTTGAGCCGAAAGTTCTGCACACCAATCCTCTGAGGCATTGCTAGAGCTTCTACTCGTGCTCGTGTTCTCAGTTCCGTCGCTTTCTCTGATGCTGGCCTGATTCATTACTATAATATTGCCTTTATTTTCATTCCCAAGGATGACGCAGGCGGAGAGAAAAAGTGAAAACTGTCGCTTGAGGAGGTCTCGCCTCTAAAAAGGAAAAATACTCGATTTTTGAAAAAAGGCACAACGTGTTAGTTAACTTGCACAAATAAGAAGAAAGCCGTAACAAAAATATATAAACAATGCTGAAGAAAAAGTAAGTCTATATACAAATGCAGCTCCTTAGAACAAACTTCACTTGAAAAAATCGGGAACACGTAGTTTTCACACTCTTAGTTACATACGCTCACATAATACGGAAACAACGTGGAGCAAATCATGTTGTTTCGAGCAAGCTTTTAGAAAATTGTGAATGCATCAGAGGTTCAGAACGAGTGGAAAACAGTGTCTTAGCATATGTTTGCAGATAAGATGTTTTGCATGAATGTATGTCCCTGATATCGGTGTACCGCGCAGTGTGCGTGATGCTTCTTCTAACCAATGACATAGCGAATCAACGCTTACTCACGCTCTTAGATATGCAGGTTCACAAAAAGGAACAGAATCATTATATGTCATACATTGAAATCCCCGAGCCTGTGAGCACAGAGAGGGTTTGAACTAAATAATTACTATATCCTTTAGCGCTGTCCAATGAATTACTTTTTTCTTTAGCGCTTGTTGACTGCTGTCAGGGCGTTTGCCATTGAAACTGGACGGTCGCATCACACGAGAACAGAGCAGCTGCTCAACTATTCTGGTGGCCTCCTCATCCTAATCTATTCCTTTAGCGCAACCTATACGTATTGGCGTCTCAAGCGGTGATGGGGTGTTTCTACTTGCAAATTTGCCGGTCCCTGCTCACTTTTTGGTGGTGGACCAGCTTCCGAATTTTTGGGGCTCTCAGATTTTTAAAATTTGCGGTGCCGTGTGATTGCTCCACGGAGGGCCACGCAGTGTTCATCATGTAACGGCTTTTTTAATCGCATGTATAGATCCTATGAAGACCTTATACCACTCCTGGTACAGTGCTTCAGCGGTTAAGGGATGGGTCACTGCCCGGTATGTGGCCGTTTCAAACACAGCCACAGGTGGGGCTTCTGAGTACCACATTGCTCTTCTCGAGCTCCCGTAAGGCTTATGCAAAGCGCCTCATTACGCAGTTAGCAACTGCATTCAGCTTGGCAGCGGTGGGCAGTTTGATCACAATCAGGGGAGGGGGGCGGGGGTAGGTTTTCATCTACCACTGCGGGCATGTTGTGAAGACATCACAAGGTAACGAATCTCTCTCGGCCGATCAGGAAATTTCGTGACAAAGAAGTCGGAAATTTTTGCCAGATGACAACCGAAACACTATTGCAATAGAATAATCCAAATTTCACGAGTTGTTCAAGAGAAAAAAATGTTGCTGTTTAAAAGTAGTTAAAACAGGAAACCGTGCGAAAGGATGTTCAATCTGACTGGTTCATGGTTTTGCTTTTCTTGGTCATCGGTACACGTGCGGCTGCGACATTATACACAAGACTAACTGATTTGATCTGCTTGCGCCGCAGAATCCAAAGCGCGAGTGTGTTGTAGTTTAACACGAAGCGTGGTCGGCTGCGGCAATAGCATAGTGCTCTCGTGCAGTGGCCAGCGAAGCTTGTCTGTTTGCGACGCCGCGGGTTAGAATCCCAGTCACGGCATTATTTATCTTTTGAAGTTCATGGTCAGAGCTTCGCGATGGGCTGGATTCTGCAGCTTTGGTAGCGAAGTAGAGCATCCGCTCTAAAAAAGAACTCAAGCTTACGTATCGTCGCCATCTGCCTATTGTGGTAAGGCGTCTCAGCTGATAACAGCAAGACTTTCGGCTGCTTTTACATCTATAAGAAGCCTGGAGATTTCAGACAAGGAGGTGGAAGAGCAAAGAGTTAAATCGCAAGCTGAAGATCAAGAATTCAGAACTCACCAATAAAGCGGATGACTGCGCAAATTTGACCACTAAAACATCTGACCACTGCGCACATCACCTACATAACGAAAACTGGCTCACACTGTGCGATGCGCTTAACAATAGAATGGGGATGGCTAAAGCATGAGGACTCTTCAGGTCCTTTATCGAGCCGAACTCGAATCGGAAAAAGCAGCCCAACACGCTCTGTTACTCCCTGCACAGCTCTCAATGCGACAACGAAGCCCTCATTGCAGAACTCAGACGGAAATTCCCCGATGTGTGATGCCCTACCGTTTTCCTGCGAACACTGGCGTAGCCAATGGAGAGATGAACCAAGAAGTAATGGTTGAGGAAATGAGGGTGCAGCCTGTAATCATGCTTAAAAAAACCGCCCCTGGACCGGAGCAGATTAACTCGAAGATGCTCTTTAACATGGATTACACCTTCTTACGACAACTAGTGAAATACTTCCAAACGCAGAGCTGAAAGAAGAGTCAGATCCCCTGTACCTAGAAACTGGCTGTAGTACGGTTTATATCCTAAAGGAAAAAAGCCATGCAATATTCATCATTTGCGACCAATCTCCCTCAAGTCATGCCTGGGTAAACTGTTCGAGAGGGTCGTTAAAACCCAACTGAAGATACTCCTGAGGTGTAATGATATTCTCCCGGACATGCTGTTCAGGATTAGAGAAAAGCAATCTGCACAGAATATTCTCCTTCGTATCCGAGAGGAGATTATGGACAGCGTCCGCCAGCTCAAGGCCATCCTTGCGCTCTATTTAAAGGGGACATCTGACAATGTCTCCCAAAAGGGAATACTGGAGGAGATTTACAGGACGAACTGTGGCGACCGTACATATAATTACGTCAGGGACTTTCTCTCCAATAGGAAAACATCTATAAGTATCGGTGATCAGACTTCCTCTCCATTCAATCCGGGTTACGAGGGCGCTGCGCAGGGAGCGGTCTTGTCTCCGGTTCTCTTCAACCTGGCCATGCGCGGTCTACCAGAAAAGCTAAACCTCATTCAAGGCATTGAGCACGATATATACGCGTATGACACTCTGATCTGGTTTGCCAGCGGTAATGAAGCGGAGATTCAATACCGCCTTCAGGAAGCAGAGAACATTGTGTGGCAGCATGCGGCAAGGCATGGTTTAACGTGCGCTCCCGAGAAATCCTAGTTACTCTTGATCGACCGGGGCAAGGAACGCAATAAGGCGATTTTACCGTCCACTCCCCCAGTCGCTATTACGGTCCAGGGTATAAGCATTCCGACCAAGAAAGAAATCAAGATCCAGGGAGCCATCATACCCAGCGGCAGCACTAACTCCATACCAACTAGAGAGAACCAAGCATATTCCGGGCAAGTCTAGAATACTACACCTCAAAACCAAAAAAAAAGAGATGGGTTATGAAATGAGGACGCCCTACGATTTGTGCACGCCTTCATTCTCTCCAAGATAACGTATGCCATCTCGTGCTTGTGGCTCAGCAAAAAGGAAAAAGACCAACTGGATGTTATTATTCGAAAGACCGTTAAGCGGAGCTGGGACTCCCTTTATGCACATTCACGGAGCATCCTTTACAGCTGGGGATCCACTAGACCATCGAGGAACTATTATAAGCCCATAGTGTAAACCTAGCTGTCAAGCTCTCAACATCTTAGTCTGGAAGGAAAATATTACAGAAGCAGAGAATCAGTCCACCCCGGCAAGTCACCGACAAGATAGACATGTCCATGCAGATAAGATCACACATCACGACTCACCCTTCACTGAGGCGCTTAGATAAGAATAACAACAGAGGGCGCAGATTATCCAGAGCTGGACACCTCTCTAAGCGTTGGGATGGAAGCAAGGACACGATCTACTTCGATGCGGCTGGATCTATTAACGGTGTCGAGGCAACTGCAGCATTTTAACCTCGGGGGGTCATAATCGCAAGCAGCCTTATCCAAGTGGTGGATACAACATCGGCTGAAGAAGCAGCTATCGCAGTAGCGATGTCAAAGAACAGTTAAGCAACGGTTATGTCCAACTCACAAATACCGATACGCAATTACCTCAGGGGTCATGATGGCGCTCCGCGTAGGGAACTTTCTAATACGCCTAATCTATTGAACGTTCAGATCTTCCGGACGCCAGGGAACCTCTCAAAGACGGGAAATGATGCGGCCAACGCAGGTGCACGAGCTCTCCTCCTCCGAGCATCTGGCACGGAGCCTCTAAGCAGAAATTTCAGAGTAATTTAACATCATCAAAAGGAAATGTCCTCTTCCTCACAAAACCCTTAGCCGATTTGAAGAGCACACAACAGGCGACTACCAACTAATATCCTGCTCAATCCGTATTTAATCAGTAAATGGTGTACAAACACATACAATTCGCCCTCCCCTTCCAGGGAGCAGTCGTCACATTCTTTCACACACTCTGAGAATTTCAATAAAGCCCAGACTTGGACAGCAATGCCGATCCACATATGGGTGCTTGGAGGAAACCTACATAGCCACAGCCCCCCTCCCTCCCTCCCCCCGACCAGAAACTTTTGGTTTAGAGGAGCCGGATTGTGATTACGATCAATCGGGTCTCCTAGCGGACCGAACCAGTATTTATGCTCTTAATAAATGTTTTTCCTTCCCCTCCTCATCGAACTTTTCACAAACAGGGCCGCTAATATACCGTGATATCGTGTGTAATAGTTTTTATTAATTTGCGCCAGCTGAGGAAATTAAGAGGCAGAAGAAAGCTTTTCAGTAAACGAAGACATTTGCCTCAAGCCAGGCTCTGCTCTGCTCCTTATGGAGCAGAGTCTTGCTTGAGCTGTCCTGTTGCTGAAATAAATCTGCCGAAATTCTTTACTACTTAGGAAACTTCTGACATGCATTGTTACCATGGCAAAAACAATTTTTTTCTCTCTTGACCTAGTTCGCGAGGTTGCAGTCTATTTACAAGAACAAACTGTTCCTCAGTTTGCCCTAAGAAACACACGCAGATACGTTGAATTTGTTTTTAGCGCTTATTGAGGAAATATTAAACTCACAACTCTAACTCCGAGATGCATCGGTCTCCAAATCCTATACAGGAAAGCGCTAACGTTCATTTTTTCTGCTTTTATATCTCTTTAAAGTGCTGTCTCATAAGTTCGCCTTCCAGAGTAAAATACTTGGAAAGACACAGACAGAGTAAGACATGTTCCGAGGTATTTGATGGTGACTTATGGCCGCTCATCCCGCCCGTTGACAACGAAGCTTCCAGAGCATACCCTGTAAACGCTTCGTGCATCTGGTTACCTGACAGCTATGAATAGCCCCGCGGGTGCGGTAAAAGCAACTCGTGGAGCTATTCCAGCAGTTTTCACAGTAAAAGAGCGCCCTCAAACAACAACTCCCCTTCGTAACAGCCTTTCGAATGGATAGTGCTCCCATAGTGTCAATGCATTTCTTTAACTTATTTTACTTGTTTATTTGTGCTACACAAATGCTTCTTCTCATGCGTGATTTTCATTCTTTTAATTAGACTTAGCCCGTCCTACTAAGTGGAACGCGTTCGGACACTTATTTTTAGTCTTCCTATTAGTCCTATTGCCGTGAATATTTGCAGTGTTTATTCGTTTTTCAAATCTGCCGCGACACCACCTTATCGCTTTGTTTGCGACGCAAGACACGACTAGATTTATCTCGATTGATCGCAGCCAGGCACAGCTGATTCTACGTTGTTCCGGAATGTTCCAGGAACTTTGCGCCCTTTATCTCGAATGTTCGCTATCAGCTTTAAATTGAGCACGGCCGACAGCGGCGGGCATTCTGTTCGACGACCGCCGAGCACGCTTGTCGCTTCGCCGCCGCCGAGTGATTCAGTCCATTTTGGGTGCAAGTCAGCCCAATAAACAGTTCTTTTAGAAGATCCTTTCGTCCGTCTTCATCGCTGCTTCGACTGCCGTCACCACTACGTGACACTATCATAGTCTAAGTTAAAAAGTGCTTGCTCGAAAGACATGAATTGCCGGCGTGCAGTAATTTCGGATAGTATGTTTTAGGCTTATTCGTGATTTCCACTGTAATCCTGAAGAATCAAATAAATATCATAGTGTAGATGATCACATAAACACTGCGTTTAGGCAAGAATAAGCTGAATATTCTAATGCGTTCATTTTTTTGTGAAATCAAGGGGAACACGTACACAAACAAAATTTATTATCAACCTGCTATTTTAAAAGCATTGAGGACCATACAAAAAAATTGGTTTTCTCCTTATTGGGTTTAACGCCTCAACGCGACTAAGGCAATGAGGGACGCCGTACTGGAGGACTCATGGTAATTTAGACCCCCTGGATTTCTTTTACGTGCAATGATATCGCACAGAACACTGACCTCTACCATTTTCACTGCATCGAAATGCAACTGGTGTGGCAGGAATCAGTTCAGCTTTGGATGAGCTACCGACCACCATTCCTTATACCCTCTTTAGATGGGCAGCCGTGACCATGGTAAAGCTTAACTGAGGTTAAGGCGGCTAACCGCGGTTAGAGGTAACTGCAGTTCGCCGCGCTTACAAGCAGTTTAGTAATCTCGGTTAGTGCGATGAAACAAATCATGCAATACTCGTCTCAGTGAAATTAAAACGTTACCTACTGAGGCGCATAATTAAACAGGGCTATGTTGAAAAAAACCCAAGAGGAAAATCGTTTTTTCTTGTGCTAAGGCCTGCTTAAACATTTTTTTCTTTGTGCTGGCTATTGTTTGCCTAAATCTAAAAAGAAGTTCTAAACAATGTTCACAGTCGACTTCGTAGCCGGCTGCGCGTTCTACTTTGGCTATTTTAGCCTCTTTTTCCCCTGACTGCTCACTGGAACGCTTCACTGCTCGCCTGCTCACTGCTATCGTTGTTTATTTTTCCTGAATTTTCTTTAACAGAGATTGCTGTGCACTGTTCATTTGTTTGTGTAGTTAAGATCCTTCGGACGTCTTGTGTGTCAAGCCCACGTTGGCCCTTAGCAGGCCTGTGGCGAACGAGGGCGACGGTCAATTTTGGGCTGAGTTCGCGGCGCAGCAGATGCTGGCGCTGAAGGTTGAAACTGTCATGCTTGAAGTGACGAGGAAGCGACATCGGGGGCGGCCGAAGCTCTTTTTGTTGGCGGCGGCGCACATGTCCGTTCGTGAGCGAAATCTGTCGGCGCACCCGCACCACCCAGACTCGTGGAACGAGACCACGCTTCCGCGCCTTCAAGACAGCGGACTCCGAGAAAACTTTGCGATCAACTGCGGCACATTCCGGTACACGGTGACTGTTTGTGGAAGCACGAGCTGGCAACATGCCAACATGCGGAAATCTATTCCGCTGAAGAAACGCGTGGCGATCAGCTTGTACCGCCTCGCAACATCAGCAGAAGAGCGGACTGCTGCCAACTTGTTTGGGTTGAGCACTGCGTCAGTAACTTTTATATTGCACGAATTTTGCGGCGCGGTAGTTGAGTAGTTAGAAGCACGATTTGCGCATTTCCCAACGCCAGCCGAGCTTTACGAGCACGTTTTTAAATTCACAGCAGTCTGTGGTTCCTCTCAAGCTGCCGGTGCAGTGGATGGCTGTCATATCGAGGTGTGCCCCCCAAAACAAGAAACTGCCGACTAATACAATTATAAGGGTTGGTGCAGGGTCAACCTACTTGCTGTCGTCGACCACACATACAGGTTCCTATGCACGAATGTTGGGAACCCTGGTAGGAAAAATGACGCGGCAGTGTTTCAAAAGTCTCGACTGCCTGCTGCTCTGGTTATTGAGCTGTTCCGGCAAGAAACAAGTCATTGAAGGCTTGGAAGGTGACGCAATTCTTCTTGGTGACCAAGTTTTCCCCTTGCAGACGCACCTGATGAAGCTGTTTCCCTTCCAGATGCCTCTGGGTCCCCCTCACAGACATTTAACGACCGGCTGCCGAGTGCCAGACGTGTTGCCAAAAATGCTGTTGGACGTTGAAAGGCACGCTTTAGAATGGTGTTGAAGAGCCCTGAGTGTGACATCCAGAGTGTCAGTTATGTGATCCACGCTGCTTGTGCGCTGCACAACATTTATGAGCAGCTCGGTGACCACTGTGATTAAAGCTGGTTTGGTTTGGTTCAGAGCTCTGATGAAAGGCGGGCTCAGCCGGTGTACACAAGCAACCGGGAAGAGACGTCAGGTGTGGCCATCAGGAATGCCCCGGCCAAGCACCTTGACTTGAGCTAGAACCTAGTCCGTGGGAAACTCAAGAGCAGCTAAGAAAGACACCTCCACCAAGAAGGAACAGCCCTGAACATTACTGCACACACATTATTGACGGACCAGACTCCGGGTTCGACTCACCTTAAATGTCTACGATTTCATGCACATGATGCATACTCCCTACTAGGGTGAATGTTATGAGGGTTACAACTAGTGTAATTTTCGTAACCTGCATGTGCTTCATAAAATAGGTTTGGTTTGGTTTATGGGGTTTAACGTTCCAAAGCGGCTTGGGCTATGAGTGATGCCGTAGTGGAGGGCTGCAGAATATTTTACCCCTGGTGTTCATTAACATGCACTGACATTACACAGTACACGAGTGTCTTTGTTTTACACTTCCATCGAAAAGGCGCCGTCGTGACCAGGCGTTCAGAAAATAGTTTTGCCTTATATTGCTAATGCTAATTATTGGTTCTTGTTAAGCTACAAAAAGAAGTGGTTCGTACCAACTACTAGTATTCCTTATGACAAACAAACCTTCACCTACATGCAACCACCTGTAATGAAATAATAATGATTTCATTACTTCCTGTAAATAAATCTCTTTCTTCAAACAGTTTTGCTCGCGGACAATAGTAAAATGCCAGCATCAGCCTTCCATTTTTATATGATTCGTTCTTGTTGAGCACTGCTTTTTATGTTGCTGATTAATTGCCATTGTACAACCTTTCTCATTGTTGTGTTCGTGTCACATGGTCTGCGTATTGCCTACTATTCTATCACTTGCTGTTTTCTTATAATTTTCGTATATAACTGGCCATCGTCTTGCCACATTGAACAATCAGGAACTTGTTGGTACCTTTTCAAGCAGTACAAGCCTTTAGTGTTGCACTCCTACTTCTGAAAGAAGTACTTGCTGTTGTGGTAGTTGGTTCATCATAAAGTTTACTGGCACAAAGGAAGAAACGCAGGAACACACAGCAGTGGCGCATTTTCTTTCTCTGTCTTCTTGTGTTTGTTCCTTTGCGCCTTTCAACTTTATTTTGAAAGCAGTATAGCGAATGAAATGCATACTCTATATAGACCTTTCTACTAAAGGCCGCCTAGGTATCACCATATTTTTTCGCTAGGCTGTTGCATGCACCTAATGCTAGCCCAGTGGAAGCGGATACCTTTGACCGAAAAAACTTTTGGTGCATACAAACATATCACAGTGAACATTTTATATCTAGTCTAATATTAAGCAATAGTTGAGAGAATTTTTTTCTTTTTGCGCATGAAGGTAACGAAATCATGTCGGTCACTGGCGGAAAATTCATATTTTTGCACACATCAACCAAGCACAAAGCAAACACAAAAATGTAATGTTAATGTGACCCAATCGTGAGAGCTTTGAAAGACTCACGGTGTGATAAATTTGATTACATTCCCATCCCAACTCGTTAAACCAAAGTACGCTTTCTGTGAACAATTTCATGTCATTACTATCTTCCTGTTGTCAAAATTCTACACTCTTCAATCACTTTCCCCCCCCCCCACCCCCCAAAAAAAAAGAACCGGTTATGTTGCAAGAAAAATATAAGCCTTGTAGAAAACAGTTCCTGGTGAACAATCAACAGCCATTGGTTCTGAGTGGAGAAGCAGGTGGAGTGTTACTGCGAGAACAGCAGCAATGTACTTGCAACAGACTTGTTTGATTATTGCACTTATGTACCCCTGCAGTGTATGCATGGGCTCTGTTAATAACTAATACTGCAAGCTGCCGCGGTAGCCACAACACAATTCACTGTTTAAAACACAGTACAAAACATTCAGCAGTTAAAGATTTGAGTTCATCTCATCACATGCTGCAATGTCATGGAAAATTAAATAACTTCCAGCTCTTCTTTTGATCAGTCTTTATTGAGCGAGTCATTATTTTCTTTGTTGTCTAGAAATTTTGCAAACATTTTCACCATGCGTGCATTTTTGGCATTCTCTTCCTTTGGAGGCGCACCATATTCTGTCGTATTTTGTGTGCCTTGCGACCGGCCGTTGCTGCTACCTCGCTTTCTCCTTTATAGAGGGCAACTACCTGCTCTATAGCAGATCCTTGTCGCTTGTGCCAGATCTTTTGAGGTTCCCTTCTTTTGGCGCTTGCGCTACCACCGGCACTGCTGCTTTCCCCTGCAGCGGCACTGCTGCTTGCGCCAGCACTGGCTCTGCTTGTGTCGCTTGCTGCTGTTGCCTGTGCTTTGCAGTACAGGTACCGCAGCACTGGCACTGCAAATGGGGGAACTGGCTGCAATTTGTGAGAGGTCGTCTCTGCTGCTTCCTTCAGGCAGGATGCCCTCCCATTACAGGAGCACTTCTGAGCCGTCTGGTGCCTCACTGAGAACTGGCAGCTGCACTTGATGTAACATACAAGACAGGATGTTATCTCTGAAAAGGGGTTAAATATGTCCTAATATAATGCAATTATCTGCTTCCACAATATATTAAAAAAACACAAACTTGTGACAGCCAAACTGGAAAGAAGCCAGCGGTTCAAATTTTTGTTTTCCTGAACATAACTAAATAGATATATGAAGATCCCGACATGTACATCAGGATTCCCTAGCCCAAACTTTCACATGAACCAATGGGTTCATTTCAGTTTTTTCCTGGATACTGTTGCGGAGTGCAATCGCTTTCCTTTATGTTTAGGTTACTCGAAATAATTTGTGAAGGATTTGGAGGATTTTTGTACTGTTCCTAGCGTTAGTGTTGTGATGAATGTTGGCATTTATGTCCTTTAAATGACTTGTGGCTGTTGCGGCTAATGGTTTTATGGCTTTTATTATTGTGTGCCCCTCCTGCTTATGCCAAAGTTATGGCTCGCAGTAAGTACAAACAAATATTCGATTAAAGATCTGAACAAGACACTATACCAAGCTGGTCAAAGTCAATAATAAGCAATGTGTTAAACATGTGCAAGCATGTGGGGCATGGTTGACCAAAGGTAAACCCAGATGATGAGGTTGAGTTGATCAAAAGTACATGGGAGGTGAGGTGCGAACTCTGGCAAGACAAGGCGCTGCGATTTGAAGACGCAAGTGCCATTTCCGCTCCCGATCACCATTAATGCCCATGGTTGTGGGAGTAACTTACGCTACATACTCCCCCCCTTCCAGTCTACGTCCACATGATTCCAAAGGAAAAATTTCTGGGTCAGTTGGTTCATCATTCAATTCTTAAAAACAGCGCTAAAAATCTAATTACACAGAAAGAAGCAATAGACAGCACTGAACCTGCAATTAAGGGTATTTTATGTGAAATGGCAATAAATACAGAAAGCATACAAATATAGCTTATATACAAAAACGCAATACAATACAGATATTAGTTATATATCCGAACGAAGACAGCGCAAAAAAAAAGGATAACCACAGAAGAGGACACGATACAAGGTACGCTTCTCTTCTGTGGTTGCCCTTTTTTTACGCTGGCGTTCGTTCCAAGTATGAATAACCAACTAGCCCACCACTATGTTTTATTGAATTACTTGGACACTACAGATATTACATAAAAATTTATTGTCTACTTTGTTACTTCTCTTCAGTGTCACTGTAGAGAAACAACAGTTCACACTAACAGCTTATGATCCACAGGGTGCTGTATTACTCGACTTTATTCAAGCCCAGTTGCTAATGGAATCAATGGTGTTGATGGATATCTACAAGAGAGAATCATGAAGGTGAACCTGCATGTGCACAGGTGTAAAAGATGAATTGTCATACAGCACTAGCAATATTAATATATCACGCAAATAAAGGCGCCGAAATTCTGGTGCATACCATAATTTCATCTTACTAGAGACTTAAGTCGTATCCATCCGCGGTGTGTGCCTTTTGAAATATGATTTCCACTTGAAGAAAAAGGACGTAACCTAAACTAGCATTGCGCATTGAGCTCCCTATACAACAAATTGGTCTTTACTCTGGCATAGTAACATTAAGTATACGGGGAGACAACCAGCTAATTACCCATATGTAGAATTGCTCGAAAAGAACAAGAATTTAAGAACAAACAGTAAGAGTTGCTAGACTAGTTGGTTCATGCTTCATGACAAAGAACAACGGCACAAGGCAAAGATGTTGACGTGGAGGCCAGTGCTCACGTTTGTGGGAGTGTCTTAAAAAAACTGCTTGTGTCTGTTCTTTATTATCTATTGTTGGCCAGCATTTTATAATGAGTATATGTTCCGCACTAAAAAATGACCAGCAATAGAATTCTGAAGTGATTTGAACGACCGATAACATGCAATGTTATGAATCACAAATTACTTCAAAACTTTCCTCGACTCACCAATCATCGATGGAAAGGCAGCCGAAGAAACTGTAGAGCTGTCAGTAGAAGATCCATGTGACAAGAGGGAACCCAGTTGAAGTGCCTGCCCGTCTCAGCTGCCTGGACAAATAAAAATGATGTGAGCAATAAATGTGTTGCTAAAATAAAAACATTTATAGGTTGTGATCACGGCATTTCTCTAAGTGGATTAAGCTTCCCTGTACACATTCTCAATGCAAGACTGAAATTTCTTAATAAGTGCCGAATGCATATGTACAGGTGCTGGTGAAATTAATGAATGCAGTTTACAAATGTGCAATGTGGCTAAACTAAATCCTGCTAGTTGCAGTTTTGCAATTGAAACCACTACTGTGCATTATGGTTCAACTATTGTCATTTTAGCAATATCTTACTTAGAGAATTTCTAAATTTATTTCTTTCATATATGTTTCCCAGGCTGCACTATGTATACTACTTCACAACTGCTGGTAGTACGCAGTGAAGCCTGGTGAAGAAATATCAAATAAGTCTAGAAGTTCAATTAACTACATTGTTGCTCGAGCAGGTGGCCAGAAATAGCGATGCGTACAGCACAGCTGTCAGCGCTGCAGCTCGCAATTTGCAAATAAAAACGATGAACAAAACGTGTATAACGAGGATGACGAAGTTTGCATGCAGCGCCGTGCACGCGTGCACGAGCGAAGATTCTAAGCGCTGCGTATGCTGCTCCTGTCTGGGGTCATTACATTCGAGTCCTTATTACCTCAACAACGCATTCTCAAGATCGTCTTCGACATTCCAGAAATGTGCGACGACGGCGAAGAAAATCGACGCGTTGCTCCAGCGACAACACATGCTACTGTCGCACATGCGATGCTGACGTAAGCAGTTCAGCTGCACAGTGAAAACAGCGCCAAGCACCCGATGGCACGAGCATCGTTCCGTAAAGGTCGCACTTACCGGTATTTCTTGTTGAGGTTTTCTATTTTCAGCTTCACTTGTTTGCTGGTGCATGGACCGTTCACTTCCGCTAAAATCGCAGCATATATCCGAGTGTTGCGCGTGTTACCGCGCAGCGCAGGTAGCTGGTCCTCCAGATGCGTATCAGAGCCGCGGTTGTTGAATCAGACCAGATGACACAACTCTGGGAGGACGAGTCGTTCGATGTTGCTGATGTCACGGGCGCCGCCATCTTGTGGGTTAAGGTAGCAAACAGAGATCGGCAAGCTCTTTTTGGGTAACTGTGGTTAGGTGGCGTAACTGCCGCTTAGTCTCCCGTGTGAGCTTGGCTAGCTATAGTTAAAGGAACCGTAGTTACCTTAACTGTGGTTAAGGTCGCCCGTGTAAATGCGACATTAGCAGCCGCTGCGGGTTATAAAGAACCCCTAAAGCTAACAGTGGGAATGAATTTGTCATTTCTATTGCAGTTCTTAACAACACATTAACCAATTTGTACGCTGTATTCAACATGGAAAAGCGGTAATTACTGCAAGGTCGACTTTTTATGAATACAAGGGCCAAAATCTGTAAATTTCAACAGGTCTCATTATCAGGGTAATGAAAGGTAAATATTTAAAGAATAACTTATTTACTCTCAGTCTTAAAGACATTTTTCCTCCCCTAAAAGGTATAGTTCACGCCTACATATGCGTTTGTATCACAATAAGGAGGTTGATGGGTATACTTCTATGATCATTGGCAGCACAGGTAAGCGGATTATGACCGATTTTGTTTCGGTAAATATTTCCCCTTCTCTAGTTGCGGAACTGCTCAATGAAATTCATGTTACTTGTAATTATTTATTGTCCGCTTAAGAAGGCGTGGTGGCCCAGAACGATGAACACCACTGTTAAGTGAGAACAGCGTTTTTAGTCAACGCCTGGTTTTTTATTTTTTGCTCTCGTGACTTCGAATGCAAGGCTACTTCCTGCGCTATCGGCACTTTTACCTCTGCGACTTCAGCGTTATTATCGTTGAGTTATGCGCTTCCCTGCTTGCCACTTTTATGTCTCGCTGTCCTAATGAAAATGTTGCTCGTCCTGCTGTCACAGTTCTACCTATTCTCGGTACTGCAAGTGGCCGGCGTTGTGTACCGGAATGATGCCGTGTACCGTTAGACGTCGCACTAGCGTTTCCAGCTGCCTAACACCAGTTTTTGTACGATTAGCGTTTTCGAACGTGACTATTACGCTGGACATCTCTGTTGTGAGGCGCTATTTCCTCTCGCGCAAAGAGACCTCCCAAGTTGGAGTTCCGTGCCGCAAGGACCGGCCCTCATACTTTTCCTACTGCAAGTATATCAAAATCTCATTTTGTGTCCAGGCGACTAAACAAAGTTATTTCTTATGTAAGTCATTTTGCTAGAGTCAAGTCTTGCCCAATTTTTACCATTACGTTTTAATGACTCTTTTACACGCTTTTATTACTTTAACGAGAATCTTTCTGACGGAATTGCAAAGGTTGTCAACACAGTCTCGCGAAGCACTTCAGCGTTTATCATGTCGAAATTTCTCCTGCCGCGGGCATAAATCGCTTTAGCAATTGTATTATCCGAGTGGCCAGCGCAGGCACGAATGCACGGAATGAATTACGCCACAGCTCCCCTGCGTGGTACCTCATACGCACGCTCAGGTCAGGTTGGAGCACCTGCTTCCATTTTCTTGGCTGTCCTTTCGTTTAGAGTGCAGGTCGTCGACAGCTCTCAGAAGTACCCTCCATTTAGGTACCAATTTAAATGTCATAATCCGGGCGTTTCAACAAAAACTTTAAGAATTTCTTGAGACAACCAGTTTTCTGTAGTAGAAAACGCTTATCGTGAACACCGCGTTATCCCTGACAAACATTAGCAACTCTAAATTTGTCCTTATTAGGTAGCTAATCATCTGTATTCACTAATTGATCTTTTGTTTACGTAGACAGCCTGATGATTACTGCCGATGATAAAATCGAAATCATGGCCAAGGCGATGCCGTATCACTTACCGAAAGGAACCAAAAATCTCGCTCTAAAGTTCTGCAGGCGTGGGAATCAAGCGCTATTCGCGCCAAATCTTTACAAAGTGCATGAGGCGCGCACAAAGCTCGGTGCAAGCGCGACGTCCACTGACAACGTCTAACAATAACTACGGCTCTAAAATGAAGTAACGGACGTTGGCTGCGGCTTCCACACCCCTCTTGAAAAAAAAAGCGTTCTGTTTTGGACTTTCTGCTTAGAGGAATTTTTGAAAGTTTTCACTGAAGTACCCGGTATGTCATGTAGTTTCTCTGTTTTGAAGTTTCCTTGTATAAAGACGAATCTAAGCACAACTCTGCCGCCACAGCCTGTCCTAGTCCGAAATATGAGTGCATTGAATGACTGTATATCAGTCACCGACTGTGACCATCGGTCTTTCAACGTACAGCGGCCTGCCTGCCAGTCGCAAACCAAACAGGGCCTTGCCCAATTATAGCGCTTGCTCAGACTTGCCTGCATTTATTGATGCCACTGCTGTGTATCCAAATTCAATATTGAGCCTTCTTACTTTACATCAAGCTAAGGAGCTTCTTCTCGCTTTTTAATTATAACTTATAGATTTCAAGCCTCCTTTTGTGTTTCCAGCTGTGATAACTTTCACCTTTGCTTAAGTTCTATCCGCGGTATCGCCATACAAGAATGGGCTATAGGATCGGTGCCTGATGTCACTCTGTCTGTGTCTTCCTCCAAGTGCCTCTTTCTCTCTCCCGTCCTGTCAGCCATACTTTTTTTGAAACTGCAGTCCAACAGCATCCACGTCTGTAATTTAATTTTTGACAATGAAAACGTACTGATATTAGGAAATTTACCTGCTGGCAAGCTGCATCGCTAGTCGCAGAGGATAAATTTATCACCCTACTCTTTCCGACCTGCAGCTCTTGCTGCTCCATGCTCCTAGAGGCACGTTCAAGGACGAGTTTCCTTGTTCACCGAATGGAGATTCCATAAGCGCTCGGCAATGCTGGGTCCTCAAGTGCCTCTGGGAGCTACTATACGCTAGCAGCCTCCTATTCTTTCACCTGAGTCATCAAGAACGGTTCTTGCCTTGTTGGATACTGATGATTATATGCTTGATAGGATGTAACGGTGGACGCCGTAATTGTGAGAATATCGACGCTTGATTATCGACTACACATAGCCGCTGTGAAGAACGAGACATTCCGCTTTAAATAGCTGATTATAGCGCCGCTTACAAAACGCCTTATGATAAGAAAGAAAAAACGCTTTAACGCCAATACATGGAGCACCTCTCAGTTGGTGCTTGTGTCTGTAGCAGCAGCAGCTGTCTTATGCAACAGGAGCAGCACCAGCCGTCGAAGATGATGACGCCGAAGTGCGGTAGAATTGAGCTCGCTCCTTGTGCTAAGTACCTGGCGGTGTTGCGTTAGCTTGCTCAATTTCTTCTCCTTGTTTGTGCCTGCTCCTATTCTGGCGTGATTGACTGAGGGACGAGAGCTTAATGTCTACTTCTTCTCCCGGCCAGGGGTTTTCCCCTTGGTCGGCATCTCTTCCTCAAGACCAGCTCCCAATTGACCTCTTTTTCTGCAGTGGAGTTTCGAGCATTCCAGTCGTTTAGTGCCTTCGGATGGAGGCGCTATCGACTGAACAACCAGGAGGCAGTTCAGGTGGCTCATAAATCTACATCCAAGCACTTCATGCGCATTACGGATGTCCGGCAGTTCGGCAGGTCACCGGATAAAGACTGTATTGATGACCTGCTGAAGTGTACGAGCTTCGCCAACCACCCGACGAGCGCATTCATTTCGCCTCATCGAGCATGTTCTAAGGGCTTGGTCCGAGGGGTCGACTCTCGATTGAGCCCTGCGGAAACGCTTGAGAACCTCTCGCCTGCAGGAGTGATTGCTGTCCATCGATGCAGCAGGATGGTTGACGGAGTAAAAATTCCTACGGAGTCCGTCATTGCCACATTTGCAGGAATGTTCTGCCCATCAGAGACTAAGGTGTGGCCATTAGTATATCGTGTAGATGCTTTCAACTCTCGGCCCCTTCAGTGTCAAAACTACTGGTGATTTGAAAACAGCGGTAAATCCTGCTAATCGGCTGTGCTTGTGGAGAACGTCATTGCACAGAGGAATGTCCCGAACAACAAGAGAAATGTTGTTTGTGTAGTGGTGCTCACTTGCTGATTCGCCTGATTGGCCGGCACGAGCACAAGAAGTTCAGGTGCTCGAGTTTATAGACAAGCGCAGATGCACGCGGAGAGAGGCTTTTGCTGCAGTCAAGCAGTGAGCCTCAGGCTGCTCTAGTGTGGCTGCCAAATGCCCACCCATAGTGGATGCCAGTTGGTCCCAGGCTATTACAGCGGCAGTTGAGAAAGCTGTGGCAAATGCAATGGATCGCATTATGGAAGCCGTATCCACGTGCATTTCGCAGGTCATAGCTGATCAGATCACCAATCTTCTGCAGGTGTACACCGCTCCGCTCTTGCCTTCTTTGGCTCCGGAAGCTGCTCCTCCTTCCGTAGCAATCAATTCCGCTCCACAGGGCCAAAAACAAAATGAGCAACAAAAGACCTCTCTGACCACTCCTCCGAACAACGTTTTGAACGCATCCTTAATGGACTGTGTGGATATGGAGTCTGATCTCCGCGCCCAGAATCGAAGTGGGTCTCCTCTGAATATTACAGGTTCATCTTGCTCCCAGTCAAATACAAAGAAAAGTAACGCAAGTCAAAATCCTAAGACCACGATTCTAAAGAAGTCAGTCGCGGCGGCGGCACTCCCGCCAAGATAGGGTTCTTAACTGTACTCCAGTTGAATTGCCTATCTATATTCTCAGCTTCAACAGATTTAAATTTCCTATGGAGTCAGCTTCTACCAGATTTATTTTCTTTAGAGGAAACATGGCTAACTACAAATTTAAATTAACATCTGAAGGATTACCGTCCGTTCCGGTTTGACCGATCATCACGAGGGGGAGGGTTGTTAGTGCTAATCTCCACAAAGTTTTGCCAGAAGGCATGCATTTCTTTCCAATATGCGGACAGTGAATGTGAAATCCTTGCGGTTGAGCTCAGTGTCCCAGGTCATCAGCCCTTTACGGTAGCTAATGCATATTTCTTGTCTGGTGTGCATGACACACGGCCCCTAAACTCACTCATGTCTAGTAGCCGACCTCAGGTTGTATTACTTGGAGACTTCAATTCGCACCATGTGACGTGGGAGTTTAAAACAAACAGCTTTGGTTCTAGACTATTTTATTGGGCTTCTGACAACAACTTGATCTGCAACAATTTCGGATTGCCTACATTTGTTCGCAATCAATGCCGCTCTGCCTTGGATGTAACTTTTTCCTTCCCAGGAGTCTTTGTTATGTCTTGGGCGCCTGTTGACTGTGCAACAAAAAGTGATCATCTACCGATTAGTTTCAAGTTTGCGTGTGAATTATTCTTTTCCTGAGCGACATCAGCGCACTTTAATAAATTACAGTTGTTTTAAATACACGCTAAAATCAGTTCTTAAAATCACTTCAGACCCTTGCGCTGAGACAAGTGCCGAAAGCAAGGTTGCACATCTACGTTCAGTACTGGACCATGCAAGGCAAAAGTCTGAATTTTTGGTTAAGGGAACCAAGGGTGCAATCGCCACAAATTGTTGGAATGCTGAGTGCACGCATGCATATAGACGACGGAAAGGAGCATGGAAGAAACTTCTCATCAATCAATGCCCTAAAAAATTGGTTGGATTATAAGTATGTTGCAGCAACATTTAAGCGCAATGTCGCCCGTGCAAAGGAGGAGTATAATACAAATCATTATGATTTCCTTTCACGATCAGGAAACAAACGAGCTGTGTTTAATTTCATGAGGTGCAACAAGGTGATTCCGCCGGCTGTCAACATTGAATCCCTCGTTCAGTCCCCTGCTGACATCGCAAAGGCCTTAGAGGATATTGCGTGTGGCCTAGAGCTTCGCTTTACATCTGCTCTACCTTCTCCTGCTATAGTCACATGCACCTCAAGTGAGGTCCATACGCCTGAGCTGTCGCAAATTGTTCTGCGCTTATCCCCAGCCGATCCTGGCCCCGATAAGGTCACTTCATCTATAATCAAAATTTTGTTCAATGAATCTCCTGCAGACCTGTTGGCTCTAGTTAACCATACCATTAAAGGTCCTTGGATACCTCATGAGTGGCATCTCGCTGAAATAGTTCCATTGCTTAGAAGGAAGGGAAGGGCTTAACTTCAGACAACATACGCCCTATTTCATTAAATTCGAACCTAGTGAAATCGGCGGAAAGGGTCCTTCTCAGCCGTGTCATATCATTCATTTCTGAAAATTTTATCTTGAATCCGTCAAATTGGTTTAAGGCCGGGTTGTTCAATTTTTTGTGCTCATACTGACCTAGAGAGTCGTATTAAATTAGCTCGCACTAGAAAACAGTTGGCTGCGCTTGTAACCTTGGATGTCATTAAAGTATACGACAGCGCTGAGTACTCGACCCTGTTACTAAGATTACAGGAACTGAACTTCCTAAGCTATAATGTAGCCAGGATTTCTGTTTTTTTTTAAATAGAGAATTTCATTGCTGCCAAAATGGTGTTTCCTCAAGGCGATTTCAACAGACAAGAGGTGTACAGCAAGGATCAGTTCTCTCACTTGTTCATTTTAACATTTTACTAAGCTCAATTACATGCAATCAAGTTGTGAAAACTTATGTCTACGCCGACGATATTGCATACTTTGCATCAGCAGGTGACATTCACACTCTTTATCGAACCCTGCAAAATTACCTCAACGTTCTTGACAACTGGTTAGGAAGAATTCATCTGTCCCTCAACGTGAACAAATGCGCATTGTTAGTATTTCCGGTTTCTGATCCTGTAAATATCTGCCTGGTCTATAGAAATAACATAATTCCTCAAGTTCAAATGGTGAAGTATCTCGGAGTAATATACGATTCTATCCTGGCGGCCACACACTGAGCAAGTTTCTGCAAAAGGAGTTCGGGCCATTGGCATCCTGCGCAGGCTTTGTAGTGCTAGCTCAGGCATGGGAAGGCATACACTTCTGATGATTTATAAATTGTACGTCCGCCAAATTTTGGAGTTCGGGGTGTTTTATTCTCAGGAGCTCCTGCCTATAAACTTCGCCCTCTTGTACTCTTGGAGCTTGGGCGTTGCGCCTTTGTCTGGGGCTTCCAAAATATGTCGCCAATGCTGTTCTGCAACTTTAGGCGCGAATCCCATCGTTATCAGCTAGGTTTCTGCTTTTAATAGTTCAAACATTTTTATAAATGTACGACACACCTCTTCACGCCTCCAGAATATTTCTTAGTCAACCTTCTGCCTTTTTTAGTGCCTCCTGGTCTCGTTTTCATACTCCGCAGATATGTTACGGGCAGTCCCTCCTTGATCCCATAAACATTAATTTCACAGATGTTGACCAAATGTATAACAACTCATCTGTCCAGATTAAATTCGATGACATTTTGCCATCGAATGCAAAGCTTCAACCCTTCTCACTTCTTCAGGGTCTAATGCAGGACAACCTAAGGTCCATTCCTTCTCATTTTCTTATTGCTACCGATGCCTAGCAGGATCGCGAAAAGGCAGATGTGGGAATTTTTTCGAGTTCACTGGGTTGGTCTTTTTCCCTCCGTCTTCATGACTTCACTCCAATTTATCTGGACGAATTATTAGCAGTAATCTTAGCCTTACGAAAATTAGAAACTACCGTTTTCCAGGTCGTGGTTATTACAGACTCTGTCCATTTGCTCTTCATTATCCTCGCCCACTGAATCTCGGGCATTATGCCTCTTTAAGTTCCTGATTCCGCTCCAGCTAAATTCGGTAAGGTTGCTTTGGGTACCAGGTCACATGGGTTTTCACTTAAATGAGGTTGCAGATTCCTTAGCAAGAGCCTCTCTCTGCGGCCCAATTGTTGCTGTCCTGCCAACGTGTGCATATACAGCTGCGGAGAGGTTTCGCAACAACACAATATTTCAGGAATTTGCTGCTTCGGCTCTTACATTATCTCCCGAATATCAGCGTCTTCTGCATCCTTGGAGTAGAAAAGACTGGCGCTCAGGCAGACAAGAGGTCTATTTCACGCGTTTGCGTGGCCGGGTTCCCCTTCTAAATTTCTACCTTCACACATCTGGCCTGGCGGCACTGTACCCTTTTTGTGCCGAACCTGAGACAATAGATCACTTCCTGCTGTTCTGCCGCCGCTTGTCTAATTTGAGGAAGCGTCTTTTGCAAATTCTATTTCATCAACTGGATTTGCCTGTGTCCTACGCGGTTGTTCTTTGCATTGGCGCTTCTTTGCTTGGACGAAGCGACAGGAGTGTGCGCTCTGGCGTGAAATTTCCTTCAAGAACCGCAGCGACTGCCATTGTAATTTCTTTTTCACGCTCTCAGTCAGTACGAGATTTAAAAACTACAGGCATTGTATACTATTGTGCATATTAAGGCATTGTACCGTCTTCGACTTCCAAGTTAACAGGACTCCGGTCCTTCCGTCTTCCAATCAATCATCCTATATATTATTACCCGTCAAAACTTTCCTGTATCGAGCAATTAACCAACTGTGTCATGGCCACTCCCGGTAGTTGGTATGTGCCAGCCACGTCTCAGGCCTTCCTTCCCTCCTTCCTTCCCCCCCCCCTAGTGCCGGCGTCCCCTGCCGTTCGGCTCCACGCCACCAGACGTCCTAGCACTTCAGCAAGTATTTCAATCATTTCCTTCATTGTGCCGGCCTCATACTCTTTGCCGCGACAAACTGGTGACACCGGACGTCTTCTCGAACACCCGATCCGACCTTCGCCAACGCCGACGACAACGCCTCTGCCATTCCCGGTCACGTACACTCCAGTTCAGTCTGTGCGCTGTCCTTTCGATTTCTCCAGATTTCGCCAGTTTCGCCGATCCTCAACTCTGGCTCACTCAAGTCAACAGCAAGTTCAATATAAGCCGCGTCACCACCCAGACGCTGTAGTTTTATCACGTCGCTGCGCCACTACCTCCAGAGATTGCCGCCGAAGTCCGCGACCTCCTTATATATCCGCCCACCTCTGCGCCGTTTGACACGTTGCCTGTTGAGTTCATCAAGCGAACAGCGGTCTCGGAACATCGCCGGTTGCAGCAGCTCATCTCCTGCGAAGAGCTGAGGGACCGCAAACCACCACAGTTCTTGCGGCGGCTCCGTCAGCTCCTGAGCGGCAAGGCTGCCACCTTCGGCCAAGCCTTCCTGCGTGAGTTTTTCCCTCAGCGCTTGCCCTCGTCGGTCCGCCTGGTGCTTGTGCCCGCCCGGGAGTTGTCTTTGGAGAAGCTCGCTTAGCTGGCGGATTCCGTCATGGACGTTTCCTACTCCACCATTTCTCTCGGCGCAGTATCCCAGCCTCCTACCCCGCCATCATCTCTTCACTCCCGTGTGCACCTTCAGAGCCTCCGTGACGACTTCCATGCCCAGATCACGCGTCTCCCCGACCAAATCGCCGCACTGTTGACCTCCCGCTCTCTTTCATCTTTCCGTCACCAGGCCTCACCTTGACGACGCAGTGCTACCGCACCTCTTGAAACCAACGAGTGATGGTATCATCGCACTTTTGCTGCAGAAGCGCGTCGGTGTAACCCTCCCTGTCGCTTCCAGGGAAACTTCCCACGACACCACTAAAGGCTGCAAGTTGTGTCGCCATGGGCAACAGCCGCTTATTCTTCATTCGGAACCACATCTCGGGCCTGCGTTTTCTCGTTAACACTGGAGCAGAAGTGAGCGTCCTACCCTGCAGCATTACATCCTCACCTTCTCGCCGCACTGGCCCATCGCTACAAGCCGCAAACCTCACCCCCATCGCTACGTACTGCGAACATGCTCTCACACTCAATGTGGGCCTCCGACGTGTGTTCCGATGGGTTTTCCGCGTCGCGGACGTACGTTACCCAATCCTCCTAGCTGATTTCCTACGCCACTACAATCTGCTGGTCAACATGCACAGCGATTGTCTCGTAGACGGCACGACGAACCTCTCTGTTCAGGGCCTCCGTCTTCTAGAACCGCTTGCCTGTATACCCAGCCCACACCAGTCGGCCTACGAGATCCGCCTGGATGAATACACTTCTCCCCTTCGTCCTTCCACTGTCAAACACCAAGTCACGCATCACATTGTGACCACTGGCCCGCCCAAACACGCTCGAGCCCGTCGTTTTGCTCCAGGCTGTTTACAGATCGCCCCGCAACGAGTTAGAACGCATGCTGGAGCTCGGAATTATTTGACATTCATCTAGCCCATAGGCTTCCCCTCTAAACATGGTACCGAAAAAATTCGCAGAGGACTGGGGCCCCTGTGGTGATTACCGCGCCCTCAACAACGCTACCGTTCCGAACCGTTTTCCCCTACCTCACATCGCGGATTTTACCGCCGCGCTGCATGCCGCTACAATTTTCTCTAAAATCGATCTCGTCAAGGACTACCACCAAATTCCTGTAAAACTATCCGATGTGCCCAAAACTGCAATCATCTCGCCATTCGGCCTTTTCGAATCCCTCCTCATGCCATTTGGCCTCCGTAACCCAGCCAGACATTTCAACGCTTCGTGGACACAGTTATAAGGGGTCTACCGTTCTGCATGGCCTACATTGATGACCTCCTCTTATTCAGCCGAGATGGGGAGCAGCACCTAAAACACCTCCGGCACCTTTTCCAACGCCTCTCTGATTATGGCCTGATCATCAAGAGAGCAAAATGTGAATTCGGCAAGTCGGAGCTCGACTTCCTTGGCCACCGTGCCAACAGCCCTGGCATCCCGCCTCTCCCATCAAAGGTCCATGTCATTCAAGACTATCCTGAGCCTGCCTCAATCCACAAGCTCCGTGAATTTCTCGGCCTTATCAATTTTTATAGCAGTTTCATCCCTAACTGGGCTGCATTCTCCAAACCACTGACGGACATGCTTCAAGGCAAGAAAACAAGCTCCACACAACTGACATGGTCATCAGCTGCTCTAGATTTTTTGCAGGCCGCCAACATAAAACTATCCCACCTTGCTCTCTTTGCCCATCCGTGCCCGGATGCACCCCTACGCCTCATGACCAACGCCTCCGACTCCGGCGTTGAAGCCGTGCTCCACCAGCTCGTGGATAGTACTTGGAGCTCTCTATCTTTTTTCTCCAGCAAGTTTTCCGCTGCCGAAAGCCGCTACAGTACTTTCGGCTGTGTAGTCGTTGCGATGTACATGTCCGTGCAGCATTTCAAGCACCTCCTAGAAGGTCAGCAATTCCACATCGTCACCGACCACCTTTGCTATCAAATCGGGGAGCGGTAAGTTCTCGCCCCGTAAAATTCTTCACCTTTCGTACGTGGCAGAATTCACGACCGACATCAGAAATGTACAAGGTCTTGACAATGTTCCTGCGGATGCTCTGTCACACGTTACTGCTTCTCTCACCTCGGCTGCTCCACCACTGAACCTTGACTTTGCCGCCCTCGCAAAAGCGCAGCAACAGGACTCGGAATCTATGGGCCTTTTTCAGAACTCTCGTTCGCTGGTTTTCCGTGAAATTCTTCTCCCTTCGTGCCCCATCCATTTCATCTGCGACACTTCGGCCGGCACTCTGCGCCTTTTGGTGCCCTCTGCCTTTCGTCGTCTTGTCTTCGACGCCCTCCACGGCCTATCCCATCCCAGAATTTGCGCCACGCGGCATCTTCAAACGAAACGTTACGTCTGACCCGGCATCAACAAGGACGTGCGCGCCTGGACCCCTGCCTGCCTGGTTTGAGAGCAGTCTAAAACGCAGCGACGCAGGACCTCTAATTCGGCTCGTTCCCTCCGCCGTCAGCCCATTTTGACAACGTCCACATTGATATCTTGGTTCCCTGGCCACCTTCCGCTGGACAATCATATCTTCTTACTTGCATCGATCGGTTTACTCGCTGGCCCGAAGCGTTCCCTGGGCCTGACGCCACCAGTGACACCATCGCCAGAACCTTCGTCGCCGGCTGGGTCTCCCGGTATGGGGCTCCCTCGACCATCACCACTGACCGTGGCGCTCAGTTTTAATCTTTACGTTTTAATAACTCATGACTTTACTTGTAACAGCTAGCCGAATTAGAACTACTGCTTACCATCCCATCGCCAACGGTATGATCGATCGCTTCCATCGTTCGCTAAAAACATCCCTCGAAGCACAACTCGACACCACCCACTAGACTGCCTCCCTTCCACTGGTTCTGCTCAGACTTCGTGCTACACTGAAACAGGATCTTCGTTTCCCTCCGGGAGAACTTGTCTTGGACTCACCCCTGCGTCGTCTTAGTGAATTTTTCGAATCTACCGATTCTTCTACAAGTCGCACCCTACCGATTACGCGACGCAGCTCCGCTATTTTTGGCGTCATATCAGGGCGCCACGTCTCCTACGCCAGTCTTGACCATCTTCACATTTTCCACCTGAACTCGCCACTTGCAGGCACGTCTTTGTTCGCGAAGACTCTGTCCGCAAGCCGCTTCAGCGCCCCTACGACTGCTCTTTCCGTGTACTTGAAAGAACATAAAAATTCTTCGTCATCGACATTCATGGGCGCACGGACGCCATTTCAGTTGACCGCTTGAAGCCAGCCTTCACCCACGATGTCCCGTCCACTGCACCTAGATGTGTGCTTTTTCTGCCCCAACCGGCCAGCTGCCCTCCTCCGCCATCTTTCCGTGCCACTCCTCAGAAGCGGAAAGTATCGTTCCGGCTCCCAGCTTCACCAGACTCCTTCATTAGCGGGGGGGGGGGGGGGGGGGGGGGGGCAGCTGTAGCAACCGCAGCGGCCTTACGCAGCAGCAGTAGCACCAGCCATCGAACATGACGCCGAAGTGCGGTGGAGTTGAGCTCGCTCCTCGTGCCGGCGTCACGCGCCGTTCGGCTCCTCGCCATCAGACGGCCCATCTCTTCGGCCAGTAAATCAATCATTTCCTTCATCTTGCCACCCTCATACTGATGGTCGCGACATGTCTTGGCCAGTCCCACGCGGGGGGTATGCGCCATTATCCTCTTGAGGACAACAAAAACATACCGGCATGTGAAGCAGTGAGAAAAGAACACCAGTCGATTAAGTACCCACTGCACGAGCCTTAAGCAAACCAAATGGCAATCACGTCACATTGATCTTTATGTATGTGGAACCTGAGCCCATGTTCTGTCGCACGATGGCATCGCCACGCTTCTACTCTGGCGGAGAACCGAAAAATTAGTGGTAGTTAGCGGTGGACGGTTTGAAGGCGCCACGCGCGCAAGACCGTGAGCTTACCAATGGTGCAACAAGGGTGGCCGCCCCGCGATGCTCGCGTGCTCGTTGAAGGCTCGTTTCAGGAGAGTTCGTATTAAGGCACGTTAGTGCAATTCTTAACGTAAACACAATTTGATTAAAAAAAGAAACGATAGAAGGAGCATTGTGATAGTGTGCTGTGATAGTGCGCTCCTTAATTCAATCTGTCCTTGTCTTCATCGGGTACATTTTTAAGTTCACAGAGCTAAATGAAGAAAACGTATTCAATTTTTGGCATGTACAACAGTGCCTAGTACACTCAGGAAAGTGACAGACCAGTGAAGCCGCACAGATAGCCAGGCAGGTGATAACAGAAAAACAAATTTGGGCTTAAGTGTTTGCATCGTATCACACAAAAAAAGCAACTACGCTACTTCCTGGCGCATGATCAGGGCTGTATTTTAATGCAATAGAATTAGAAGCCACATCGCGAAAAAATCGCCGCGTTCAGATCCGCCATAAAATTCATTAATGATACTGTCACAAAATTGGGCAGATACCCGGCGTTGTGGTTCGGCGTAGAAGTTTCTCATTCTAATTAAATAGCTTTCCCCACACGTAATGTACTTATGTGCCCTCATAGGCTACATTTAGGCAAACGCCTTGCGCAGACGTTACTGCAGTGACTATGCAGAAGGGCACCACTGCACTGAACATCACGATCGCCCGGGAAGTATTAGGTGTGTAAACTGGTTGTAAAGGGATCGTACGACTCGCGGTGTCATTAGAACCGGTCGCCCGCTCGTCGTCTCCCTGAGGCGGCCTCCTCTTTGAAACTCTCCCCCTCCCCTTCGGTGGCGGGCGGCGGCGGGAGCGCCGCACTGAAAAGGAGCGCCCTTGGGGTCAAGAGCCCCTGACAGCGATGGTCAAGCGCTTTGACCCTCGCATTGTTCGGTCCCCTCGTCAGAACGGCGCCAAACGCGATGCGACCTTGCGACAAGCATCTCGTGAAAAGGGGTAAGCTCGTCAAGGAGGGTCGTAAATAAAAACGAGCAGACGGGCTGCACCGCGGAAGCGCCCCGCTGTAGTCCGATGACAGAGCTAATTGCGGAACAGCTTCAGTCAAGGGAAACCGAGAGTCAAAGGAAACCGCTTGCACGTGCGGGTACGATGTGTGGTTGTTTGTGCTTTTTTTTTCTTCTCGAGGGAGAGAGTTCGAATCATACTGTGGAAGTATGGGGCGTGGCACGTAAACCTGGTGGGCCACTCGTTTCGAGGGTCCATTCCTGAAATCTATTTTCTTATAGCGATTTTGATGCTCTTTTCCTGCTGTGTATTTTAGGGAGAGGGTTTTGAACCTTGCCGAAACTGGAAGGCGTGCCATGCAGTTTGTAAACCAATCATGAGTTAGTTTGTTGTGATTGGGTGATGCAAGGGATGGGCTGGGCCTTTAGGTCTTTAAACCCAGGGCCCGGAGCCCTGGAAAAGGTTCTGGGCTAAGGTCAGATGTAATGCATCTTCGGCTATGCCGAGTAGGGGCCTCCCCTAGTGTTAGCCAGTTCCACCTTTTTGTTCTTTAACCTTTTTACCGTTTTCAATTTGTCTCATGTATATCAAAGTGCTTGCAATGTAAACATTTCGTATAATACAGTCAATTCATACTCCCCTTAACGCCTGCATTCTGAGTCGTCGCAATACCGTCTACGACGGAGCACCCCTGGTGCGGAAAAGAAGTCTGCGGTCATCCAACAAAGCAACCGTCTCGGGCGGTGGGCACCTCTGGTGCGGAGAAGAAGCAACTCAAAGAACCTAGTAAGGTCTGCAGCAAAGGAAGAGACCTTACGACGAAGAACGTTTAGTGGCGCAGTCGACAAGGATCCTGCCGCTATCGGAAGACAGCGCAGGAGGAAGACCAAAAGACAAGGAAGGCGCGACGGGGCCGGAACAGCCAGCCAACGGCAGTTCGGGAAGGCCAGGTGCAGGAGCGAGCAGCAGCGTTCAAGGAAGGACCTGCGGAGAGACGGCGGCAAGGGCCAAGGCAGCGGACCAGCGACGCAAGGCAGCCGGCCGGGAAAACAGAGCAGCGACCGGACCGCTACCGAGCACAACCGAGACGGCAGCAGCGGGCTCGACGCCATCGGCAACACGGAGGCGACCTGGCGTCTGTCATCAAAGGGTGAGTCCCTTCTCGTTACGTGTTAGCGCGAGCGTTGCTGTCCAGACAAGCTTGAGTGAGGTGTATGGATACGCGCTTCGCCCATTTAAACCCCGATAAGCAAAAAGGAAGGGGGATGAGCGACGCAGAGGACGCCGGGATTGTCGGAAGCGGGGCGAGTAATACAGGGACACCGGAGATGCCACAGGTCGAGCAGAGGAACGAGAAAGTGCCGGACGAGGTTCTGGTGTTACGAGAGAGGTGTCGGCTGGCCGAGCTGGAACTGCGGCTTGCTCAGCAGGGACAGCGAGGAGGCGCTGGAGAGAGCTCCAAGGTCGGAGAGAGGCATGGCAACCACAGCGAGTTGCGGCACTACACAAAATTGCTTGCGGGAATACTGCCCAAATTTCCGAGCGACGCAGAAGTGCCAGTATGGTTTGAGGCGGCGGAGAACGCACTGAATGCATACGAAGTGCCAAAAGATCGGTGGGGCCAAATTGTTTTCCCGCTTGTTGCAGACAAGGTGCAATTTCTGTCAACCCGCTTAGCGCCAGCACAGCACAGGGATTACGAGGCCGTGAAGAAAGCGGTGCTCGAGGAGCTTAAACTCTCTGCGGGAGAGTACCTCAGCAGGTTTCAGGGCGCCAGGAAACGGAGCACTGAAGGATGGAGAGCGTACACGACGCGACTCCACAGTTACTTGCGCTTCTATTTAGATGCGCGCAGCGTCAGCACCTTCGAACAGCTGTTAGAGCTGTTAGTAGCGGACCAACTAAAAAACAATCTTTCTGAAGCAGCATTAAAGTACGTTACGCTGCAGGAAGGGAACGGGTGGCGGAAGGCCACCGAACTGGCCGCACTACTGCAAACCTTCGAGGACGCAGAGGGGAAAAACAGCGCCGGCAAGAGGCCAGAGCAGAAAAGAACGGACGCTAAGGAAATGCCTAGATACCCTCCAGGGAGGCGGCCACAGGCACCGCAGGCAAGGTCACAACCTAGAGGTTGCTTCTCCTGCGGAGCAACGGGGCACCAAAGAGCGAATTGCCCGCACGCGAAAAACGGGACGCCGCAAACGCTTAACGAAAGTCGGAACGGCCTCTCGGCCCGCGTTGCAATACGGGAGGACTCAGCGGCACACCAGCGCGAGCTAATTACGCTGACGTGTCAGGATGGAGAGATTGAGGCCATTCTAGACACCGGAGCCGACGTAACAATAGTTCGAGAGAGCGTAGTGCCGTCGGAACTGGTCAAGCCGCACGGAACGATCAATCTCATCTCCGCATTCGGGGAGAAGATACAGGCGAAGCTAGCAATCCTGCCCCTTACGTTAAAGCGAGACACCGGAGTCTTCGCAGACATTCGTGAGGCCGTGCCGGTCTTATGCGCATTGACAGACAGGCTGGTGTCCCAGACCAATTGTTTGCTTTCGGAGGAAGCCTGGGAGTCGCTCAAGCAAGAGGGGGAGATGCGAGGATCGTCGCCGGCAGAGAGAAGCAGGGCGAGAACTACACGCCGCTAGAAAAAGAGGATTATCCGGGGCCCCCATCAGAAGCGGTAGTGACAGAGAGGAAGAAAGAGGCCGCGGTCGCCCAGGTAACAATGCATAGCGAGGGTGACGAGAGCACGAGCTCGGACGGCGGCGACGTGGAAGCCCCCATGGTAGAAAAGAGAAGCGCGTCGGAAATATTCCGGGAGAACCAGAGGAGTGACGCGACGTTACAGGGGGCATGGAAGGACGCCAGAGCAGGAAAGAAAGGCATGACAGTGGTAGACAGGATCCTGTACCACAAAGATAATCTTCTGGGCCAGACAGTGATGCAGTTGGTGTTGCCAGAATGCCGCCGCGGAGAAGTACTACAGTTGGCGCACGAGTCAAATTGGGGAGGGCATCTGGGCTTCAGGAAAGCCAAATCCAGAATTAAAATCAGCTTTTATTGGCCGGGTATGGAGGACGAAGTCAGGCGGTATTGTAATAGCTGTCATAATTGCCAAACGAGATCGGATCTGCGTCGAGCAGACAGCGTGCCCATAGAGCCGTTGGTGAGGCCACGGTATCCGTTCCAGCGGGTGAACGCCGACATCATCGGACCCCTGGAACCAGCCTCGGGTAGGGGCCACAGGTACGCACTATGTGTCATTGACCTGTGCACGCGCTGGCCGGAGGTTGTGTGTCTACGTTCACTAAGTGTTAAAGCAACCTGCGACGCCCTCCTCACGGTGTTCAGTCGGACAGGCATCCCAGAGGTTGTATCGTCGGACTGTGGAACAAATTTTACCACGGAATTCACCCAGGAGTTTTTAGGAAAGCTGGGGTGCTCCCCTCGGTTTTCGACACCGGGTCACCCGGAAAGTAATGGGGCGGTAGAACGCTGGAACAAGACGTTTAAAAACATGCTCTACCATGTTATTCAGAAAGAGGGCAGGAACTGGGACAAGTTTGTACCTTATTTGCTGTGGGCATACAGAGAAGTGCCTCATGATACGACGGGGGTGGCGCCTTTTGAGATGCTTTATGGAAGGCAGCCCACCGGCCCGCTTAGCATACTAAAGAATACCTGGACAGGAGAGAGTGAGTCTCCGGTAAGTTTGGGGCCTTCGCCAGCTCAGTACATGCTAGACCTGAAGGGACGCCTAGAACGAGCGGCTGAAGTCGCAAAGGCCGTAAGCTTGAGGCAGCAAAATGCGTACGCCACGCAATTCAACAGGCGAGCGACCGCCAAAGACTTTGGGGAAGGAGAGACAGTCTTAATATTCGACGAACAGCGCCCAGGCAGGATGTTCCCGAAATGGAAGGGGCCTGGCAGCGTAGTTGAAAGGTACCGAGACCACTCTTATTTCGTGCAAATGCCGGACGGCGGAAGGAAACTAGTTCATGCAAGCAAAATGCGGCCCTATATGAGCAGGGTATTGAACGTGGGCGTAATGTTCCAGGGAGACAGCGCGTTCGGAGAGGTTGAGTACGCGCCCCGACGGTCAGCAGCGCGGTCAGCGGAGGGGCGTTTGCCACGAGACGCGGTGGCCCATTTGTCAAAGCATGAGCGAGACCGAATCCTGGGAGCGTTCGCGGAACACGAGGGGCTTTTCAGTGACCGGCCGGGAGTGGCATCGGTAAAGGAACACGAAATTGTGCTGCAGGAGGGGTTTACACCTAAGGGTCCCCTCCCTTATCGCGTACCTGCGAGCCTAACGGCCGAAGTGGGAAAGCAGGTAGATGAACTGCTGGCGTTGGGTTTAATCTTTCCTTGCGAAAGCCCGTATGCGCACCCGCTGTTTTGCGTGCCTAAGAAGGACGGCACTGTCAGGATGGGCGTAGATTTCCGCAGGCTGAACGCCGGGACTGTAGCTGACGCCTACCCGATGGCGCTGCAGCAGGAGCTGATAATGAAAGTAGGGAGAACGAAATATATTACCTTGCTGGACCTTCGGAGAGGGTATTGGCAGGTTCCGCTAGCTCCATCGGCTCAGCTGCTTACCGCTTTCACCTGTCACCGGGGTCAGTTTGCGTGGAAGGTAATGCCGCTCGGGCTCAAAAACGCCGCGCAGACCTTAAAGAGTGTTATGAACGGCTGTTGCTCCCGCACTCGGACCACTGTTGCATATACCTTGATGGTATCGCCGTGTTTAGCGAGACGCTTGAAGCGCATGTGCGCCATCTTAGAGAGGTGTTCAAGACGCTTGAACAGGTAAATCTCAAGGTAAAGCTGGTAAAGTGCCAAATAGCACGAAAGTCCATTCGGTACTTAGGGCACATTGTTGGTTCAGGGCAGCATGCACCCGACCCAGAGAAGCTGGCAGCGATAAGGGGGTTGAAGGCACCGGCAACGAAACGGGAACTTAGCAGCGTGCTAAGACTGCGCGGGTATTACCGCAGCTACGTACCAAACTATGCCGAGGTGGCGCGGCCACTCACCGAGCTTACCGGGAAGATTCCGAATAAGATCCCATGGTCGGAAAAAGCTGAAAGTGCGTTTCGACAGCTCAAGGCTGCGCTCTGCGAAGCGGTAGCCTTGGCTACTCCGGGCCCCAATCGACCATACTGGCTGCACACAGACGCGTCTGCGTTTGCCGCGGGAGCCTGCCATTCACAACGATCCGAGGACGGCTCGGAACGGCCGATTGCATTTGCGAGCCACAAGTTCTCCCCTGCGCAGACCCGCTGGTCTACCATCGAAAGGGAAGCATTTGCAGTGATTTGGGGACTCAATAAGTTTGATCACTGGCTCTTCGGTGCCCCTGTCACTGTTATCTCTGACCATAATCCCCTTGCGTACCTTATACTTAGCACACCTCACGGCGCGAAGCTGACACGCTGGGCGCTAGCGCTCCAGCGGTACAACGTGGTGGTGCAACACCGGAAGGGTAGCGAACACGCCAACGCTGACGCCTTGTCACGCGTGAGTAATGATTGCTGGGATCTGGACAGCGGCGCTCCGCTGGTAGCGGAGCGGGAAGGGGCTCCCCTTGCCACTTCTATGTGACTGCCACGAGAGTGAACTCGTGCGTTGGGCAGAGTGCGTGCGTGGTTGTAGGTGGACTGGATGCAGCCTATCAACTTGGACTCCGTTTGATGGCGCCAGCAAGCTTGCCATCATGAGTATTTGAGTGTGCATGTTTTTTTCTCTTTCTTTTTGTTACCTGGATATTCATGTTGTCCGGTCCCAGCGAACGGCGAGGGGCCTCTTTGCTGACAAAACCAACACCCCCCCCCCCTCCCGGCGGGCGGTTTCGGGGCTGTTTACGATCCCTTCTTGGGTTATGATTCTACAGGTGCCAGTTGGGCCCCTGTCTACCGAAGCTGTGCTCCTGGAAGAAAACTAGTGAAAAGAAGAACACTGTGCGCAGGAGTGTTACCTGTCTAGATGGGTGTGTCCTGCCACAAAACGTTGAACATGTACTTAGGTACAGGCCGAAGTTTTGCACCGAACCTAAAAAGATGGCAGTGGGACTTGTCTCAATGGTGAAAAAGGTTGCTAACTCGGCTGTTGAGGAGGAGAAAAGCCGGTGCACGTCTGAAGGTATGGACTGTCTCCTAAGGAAGGATTACCGTTCTGGCAAGGTTAAGCTCAATACGAAAGCAACTGTTGACTGTTTAAAATCTAATGATCTCACCTTGCTTGTTGCCGACAAGGAAGGTGGGTTTGTAGTGATGCCAAGACACTTCTTCCTAGGCAAAGCGCGTGAAGCTATCGAGAAAAATTTTGTGAAAAAGCCTTTAACTGCTGCAAGGATTAAGAAGCATGCGATTTCCCTTTGCAATAATAATAATAATAATAATAGGTTTTGGGGGAAAGGAAATGGCGCAGTATCTGTCTCATATATCGTTGGACACCTGAAAGACCTGAATTTGGCTAGTCTGCAAAAAAGGATTGAAGGTGCTGACAAGAATGGCTTGATAGTCTTGTTCTCAGCTAAGACACACAAGCCTGAAATCCCCTTGCGTGCGATTGTCACCGAAACAGGATCTTGGCAGACTCTTCTTTCCCACTTCATCCAAAAGCGGTTGAAGCTTCTTCATGTTAATGATCCGTTCAGAGCAGCCAAGTCCAAAGATGTAATTGATTTTTTCTTAAAAGAGGATTTGTCTTCGGGGGCTAACTTTGCCTTCTCGATTGACATCGAAAACATGTTTTATTCTATCCCTCAAAGTGAAATTTTAATGACAGTGAAACAGAGCATTGAATCCTTAGGAACTGTGGGCTTTCAAAATGATGCGGGTATTTCTTTGGAGAATTTTATAACTCTTTTAGAGTTTTACCTTTCCAGCACATTTGTAAATTTTGATGGCGGGATGTACGTTCAGCGTGATGGTGTGCGCATCGGATCTTGTGTCGCCCTGCGCTAAGTGAATTGTTTTTAGCCAGTTTGGACAGACGCATTGAAGCGTGTCTTGACAACAGGATTTTAAAGATATTTAGATATGTCGATGACTTTTTGGTAGTTGCAAAAACTACTCAGGATGACAAAAAGGATGTTCTAGTCGAACGAACCTTGCAAGTATTTAAGTCTTCTGCCTATGGTCTTAATTTCACTCATGAGCTTTCTAAAGAGGGCAGCCTACAGTTCCTAGATGTTAGGTTTTTTTTTGACCGACGCACGAGTTTGCTATATGTACCAGCCAAGGTCCAAAAAAGAATTTTCGAATTTTGATTCTGCCCATTCAAAATTAGTAAAGAGAGGTATAGCCAAGACATGCCTTAGTGCTGCCATAGACAAGTCCTGCTCACACAAGGTGATGGAGAGTGTGCACCTGCAGGCGGATCGCTTGACGAAAGCAGGCTTCCCTAGGGAACTCCTGACATCTGTCGCTGAAGGCCTGCAAAAAATGATAACCGTTAAGAAACCGGCAACGACGACTGAGCTACAAGCTCATGAGCGGGTTAGATACGTGGCACTGCCCTACATCCATCAGCTGACACACCGCCTAAAGAAGGTGGCGCAGAAAGGCAAGGTCCGAGTTGTGCTGACTGCACCCGATAAACTCGGAAAATTGTGTAAAGCTGTTAATGTTGCCTCAACTCTGAAGAAGCCCCGTTGCCCGATAAAACATCAAAAGCCATATGTGGCCAGCAGGACTAATGTGGTATACAGAATTCCCCTCTCATGCGGGAATTGCTACATCGGCCAAACTGGCCGTTGTATCAATGTTCGGCTTATGGAGCACAAGCTGGCTGTCGAGGCATTATCAGGTCCGGGACACTTGGCGGCACATTGAAAACGATGTAAGGATAAATGTTCTCCGATATTTAATCAGACCAGGGTCATTTTTGTAAGCTCAGATCAAAAACAACGCGAAATACTGGAAGCATTCCTCATTCACATAGAACGACAGCCTTGCGTAAGCAACCAATCGGTACCACTGTCATCTAAAGAAACACATTTCCTGAACAAGAAGGTGCCGTTGCACATGCGCTTTAGGGTGTGATCTGATGTACACGTTTGCCTATATATTCATGTGCCTGTCTGGAATAAAGCCAGTTGATGTTAGCGTTCGTGGTGTCCTTCTATCTTTGTCCGTGTCTCTAGCGCAGTTACCATGTGCATTGAATCTAAAGATCACCAACTAGCCCAGCTGTCTGCTTTAAAAAACCCCTGGTAAAATCTTGGGAAGGGCGTGTAAAGGGATCGTACGACTCGCGGTGTCATTAGAACCGGTCGCCCGCTCGTCGTCTCCCCGAGGCGGCCTCCACTTTGAATCTCTCCCCCTCCCCTTCGGTGGCGGGCGGCGGCGGGGCGCCGCACTGAAAAGGAGCGCCCTTGGGGTCAAGAGCCCCTGACAGCGATGGTCAAGCGCTTTGACCCTCGCATTGTTCGGTCCCCTCGTCAGAACGGCGCCAAACGCGATGCGACCTTGCGACAAGCATCTCGTGAAAAAGGGTAAGCTCGTCAATGAGGGTCGTAAATAAAAACGAGCAGACGGGCTGCACCGCGTAAGCGCCCCGCTGTAGTCCGATGACAGAGCTAATTGCGGAACAGCTTCAGTCAAGGGAAACCGAGAGTCAAAGGAAACCGCTTGCATGTGCGGGTACGATGTGTGGTTGTTTGTGGTTTTTTTTCTTCTCAGGGAGAGAGTTCGAATCATACTGTGGAAGTATGGGGCGTGGCACGTAAACCTGGTGGGCCACTCGTTTCGAGGGTCCATTCCCGAAATCTATTTTCTTATAGCGATTTTGATGCTCTTTTCCTGCTGTGTATTTTAAGGAGAGGGTTTCGAACCTTGCCGAAACTGGAAGGCGTGCCATGCAGTTTGTAAACCAATCATGAGTTAGTTTGTTGTGATTGGGTGATGCAAGGGATGGGCTGGGCCTTTAGGTCTTTAAATCCAGGGCCCGGAGCTCTGGAAAATGTTCTGGGGTAAGGTCAGATGTAATGCATCTTCGGCTATGCCGAGTAGGGGCCTCCCCTAGTGTTAGCCAGTTCCACCTTTTTGTTCTTTATCCTTTTTTACCGTTTTCAATTTGTCTCATGTATATAAAAGTGCTTGCAATGTAAACATTTCGTATAATACAGTCAATTCATACTCCCCTTAACGTCTGCATTCTGAGTCGTCGCAATACCGTCTACGACGGAGCACTTCTGGTGCGGAAAAGAAGTCTGCGGTCATCCAACAAAGCAACCGTCTCGGGCGGTGGGCACCTCTGTTGCGGAGAAGCAACTCAAAGAACCTAGTAAGGTCTGCAGCAAAGGAAGACATCTTACGACGAAGCACGTTTAGTCTGGTTATCTCATGAAATTAAAGTGTCAGTCCTATGCGAAAAGAGAAGTAAAAAGAAAAGTTTGTTTCGCTTAGCATCGCTTGCTGTTCAGCTGTGTGGTAACCAGTAAGCTGTGTAGTGTTCCAGCCGATTGAGCACGAGTGTTTCTTCGGCCCTAAAGTAGACTAGTTAGCTCGACTATAAAGAATGTTTTTCCGCTTACTGCAAACTTTCGTGAAAACGATAGCTTTCGTAGGCATGCAACCTCTATTAACTAAAGCGTGATACATAGTGAACAGGAGCAGCATGAGCACAGAAATTTCTTTAGGGGCTCTGGTGACGAAACAGAAAAGAGGACTGCTGCTTACTGCAGCTGTGTGTCGAAAAATAAAATTCATTTGTCCCGCTGTTCCCGTTTACCGTGTATAAGGACCTTTAAGCCAATGAAAGGACACTGGACAGCGAACATGTGCATTTTTCTTTCCTAGCGCTAGGAGTTCGTTGGCTGCGTTGAACGTATCATAAAACGTTGTAGATCTCCTGCAAAAAACACATCTCGTTCAATCGCGCGTTATTTTTGTCAGTCATCTGCTCGACGCAGGCGCGGTTTTCTTTCTTCCAGAAGTTCATTTTCCAAAAATTTCATTTTGCGATAAATTTCACATCTTCTGAAAAGTGAGCTGCAAACAAAACGCTGAGGTTTATTTGTTGTTGCCTTACGCCCCAAAAGTCTCTTGCAATGAGGGACGCGGTTGCGGACTGCTCCGGATAATTTCGGCCATCTCGGGGTCTTTAATGTGCACTGACATCGCACAGTGCACAATCTCTAAGCATTTTGCCTCCATTGAATTGAGACGGCCGCGGCCGGGATAGAACCAGCTTGTTTCGGGACAGCAGCAGAGCGCAATAACGACTGAGCCAAAGCACCAACCCGCGTGCTCGATCCCTGGGCGAGAGTCGCAGATATTGTAGCCATATCTACATTACGGTAGCAATTTTGAGCCTTCAGCGGGGCGGCACCACCACGCTGTCACGAGGTTGGTCACGTGGTGTGGAGCAGCTGCCGGTGGTGCGGCGCCGTGGCTGATCACCTGGTTCGTCACGTGGTTTGTCACGTGACCAGCCACGTGGTGCAGAGCAGCTGCTGCTGCCGGCGGCGCGGCGCGGCGCGCCGGCGAAACCGAGCTGCCACAGCTATGCGCATGCCCCATGTCAAGTGGGACGAAGTTGAAGGAACGCCCAGCGAAACGCAGCGGCGAAAGACTGACTTTGCAGTTCAACAGAACAAGTTCCACTCTGCCAGCTGTCGCTATCGCGTCACTCTAGGTTTAACCAGATCTAAACCACCGCCAATTTTTATTTTTCTACCGCTGAGGTCACTCCTGGTCAGGAGCTGTAGTGCCCCTCGGTAGTGCATTCGGTTCGTTTAGACGACAGTCTATCTGTCTTGCTTGTGCAAAGGTTAGATCCCTCTCCGTTTTAATGCGTACCCTGGAGCATCTGTCAGAAGGTGGGGCCCCTGTGCGGGACAAAAGATACGTTGCCTGGGTTCTCGAAATCACAAGCCTGCCCAAGCACCTAAACGAGTGGGTGGCGATAGGTGAGCATCGCAGCGCACTGGTGGTTGTCATCGCTATTTTAGTATATTTTGCGTATTTCGCAATTTTATTTTCTATTACAGCTTTTACTTTTAAGGCGAAGGTTGCCCCCGAAACTGTTATTAGTATTTTGCACCCAAAAGCGACCATGGTCCCTTCACTGCACTGTGCACATGCAAACCCAGCGCAGAGAACATATGATATAGCGCCCTGTGTTTCCGCGCAGTATCAGTTATGATACACGCTCACATGTTGAAGTGAAATTAGGTCGCTTTGCCAGAATTTCATAGAGGTAGCTGAAGCTGACGTGCTCTGAATGGTAAATGTCTCCGGGAGGCAAGAGGTACAAAAGTGCGTGGGGCACAACACCAGAAGTATGCTCTAAGGACGCTGAACGGAAATGCGCGGCAGCGAAAGCTGCTCAAGTCTGCGCGAACGTATCTTTTGCTACATAACGAACTTGTTGTAATCCTGCAAAAAACTGAATAGCGCCGTCATCCGTTCATGCGTGGCAGCTGCATTCAAATACAACACTTGCAAAAGAAAAACGTCGGCGATCAATAGCTCCAATCATCCTTATAAACGCGAGTGTAATTGCCATTAGCCTATTTGTTTAGGCGTGTAATTGTAGGGTCGCGTATTTTCGTTCTTTCAGTGATAATGTCCCTGAACCTTCGGTATCATGTCGCGCGTGTCTCATTGAATTTATACACCAGTTTTAGCAGAATATCGCCAGCAAATGCAAACAGAACAGATCCGCACAGCAAATTAAGATGAAAAGTAAATTTTGTGCAATTAATACCTGGTACTCTAAAAATAAACGAGACCTGATGAAAGAATTTTGAGCAAGAGATTTGAACACCCATTCATGTGTTCAAAAATACAGCAATAATTCATTGCGCCGGAAAACTGATCGTTAAATATAGTTCTTAGAGATCTGGTGTTTATTTTTCTAAATGTTATGTACTAGCAGCCAGCAGGTGACGTTTAACCTGTATGTTTGCCTTTCAGTGAAAGGAATCATTCTCGAGCTGAAGATGACGTCCCGACCTCTGGGTCGTAGCTCCCAACACGTTTCGTTCTTTCCCTACAAGCTCGGACTATTTTTTCCACACATGTTTTCGTTTCTGTCTGTAGACGGTCGCCTCACAAAACTGTTTTGTAGGCCAGAGCGGGCTGGAGTAATTTTTGTTTTGTATGTCTAAATATACCCCTTATGAGGATGAGGTTGAGGTGTTGAATGCTACAGGTGGGGTTAGCCTTGCTTTGTCTGCCGGCAATTGCTCCACCGCAGCGTCCCTTCGATATTAACAATGCCGCATCTACCCCGCTAAGCGCACAGTCTCTTATAATAGCACACATTCTCTCCCGCAGTCACCATCTATGCACACAATCAATCCACACAGTTCACATCACAGTCCACTCCAGAAGTCACCATCTATGCACATATTCAGTCACAAGTAGAACATAGGCCATTGTAGTGCCACACTCCATACACACATTCACTCACAGTATAAAGTAGTCCACTCCGGAAGACACCATCTACGCACACATTCAATCACAGTAGGCCATAGTCCGTTCCTGCTGTCACCATTTAAAAACAAGATCCGTGTTCTGCAGAAAAGTTAAAAGAAGGCGTGCAGCCTCCCTTCTGCATGTCTGGTTTCCACTCGGGTAGACAATGTCCTGCACTGTGCTGTGACGGGTTCCTGTCTTCTTGAAGGAAGCGAACATCACATGCCTTTCCGCGTTGTACTTTGGGCAGTACATAATATAATGTTCGATATCCCCGCACACACCACATAAAGAGCAGAGCGGAGACGATGCTATGCCGGCCTTATGCATCCATGCAGGAGTGCGAGCAGAGGCCGTGCGAATTCGATGTAGAAGGGTCGCCTGAGATCTTCTCAGTCCCTTGGTCACACATGGCTTGTGGGACACACTCCACAGGGTACTGAAGTGATCGAGCACCGTTTTCCTGCAGAGACTTTTCCCATCTTGAGGTACTTTTTTTGATGGAATCCTTGAGAGAGCTTTATGGGCGAGACTGTCTGCCACCTCATTACCGTTGACTCCTATGTGAGAGGGCACCCACTGGAAATGTAGAGTAAAGCCTCTGCTGTGCAGATTCTGCACCAAGCGCAGAGAGCTTAGAGACAAGGCGTCAGTAGGGAATCCGCGCTCTAACCTCTGAAGGGCAGATTTTGAATCAGTGAGGATGACAACAGGTTGAGCCGGACAAGACCCTAACTTCCGTAAAGCCGCCTCAATAGCAACACTTTCAGCCGTTGTGGAGGATACAACAGCAGTACAGCGTACGGACCACTTACAGTCCAAAGAAGGAATGTAAAAAGCCGCTGCGCTAGCTTGTTTGACCTTGTCCACAGAACCATCCGTGAAAATTTGAAGATGGCAGGCATACTCTGTTTCCAAGTATTCCAGTACAAGCGAACGCGTTGCTGCCAAAGGAGAGCTGCTCTTTGCGCTCACATAGGGAATCCGCCTTTTTCACGACTCGACTGCTCATGCGCCCTTCCCCTGGCGGCGGTGCCGCGAAACATATTGGAAGGGTCGCGCGCTCCACTCGAGACCGGCCGTGGAAGTGTAAACAAACCGGCTTCCTACGCGGGGTGCGTTGCTGCAGGCGTCGGGCGTTCAGCGCGACGCATTTGGCGATCCCTGCGAAGTGTGTTGCATACGCCTGCAATGCCCAATATGTAAAGGGAAGCAAACTCGGATTTTTTCGCTTTCCGAGCGCTTCCCGGGACAGCCTTCGACGCGAAGCGTGGATAAAAGCAGTTCGCCGGCTCGACGATCGTGGCCGCCCTTGGGCACCGTTGGGCATGTCGACTGTGCGGGAATCACTTTGTGACAGGTACGGACGAGGTACTGTGGTTAAATGCGTGTGCAGCCTATCACGAAGTGTTTTATGCATGGGCAGGAAGGCCTCGAATGTCACCGCGGCCCCCAGACTTCGTTCCGACGCTTTTTGCCTTCTCAAGCAAGAAGGCCAAATGGGCAAGTGCTGTGAGCCGCTTTCAACGCGCGATGGAGCGGGCAACGAAAAAGCAGCTACGAGAGCATTCACACATGGTGCTAAAATTTTGTCATATATCTCCTATGGAAATTTCCTTGTGTATGCCACTACATCCTGGCCAATCCCCCCGTGCGGGTATGTGCCATGTATTAAGAGGCAGAAGAAGAAGAAGGTGCGTTATGCGTGTGTTCGAAAAATATTCATGATTAAGAGCTCTGCGTGGTATCGCCGGAATGGATCAATGTGCGCCTCTCGCGCTCGTCTTTATGGACGCGCATGCTTGCTTAACCTATGCAGCGGTGTGTTGTGTGAAAATACAGTGTAATGCTAGCAGAGCTGCTTTGTTGCGAGTACGCTTGTGCTTTTATAGCTCGTGTAGCTATTCTTCAGCGCTTGAGCACAACGATTGCTTGTGAAAACTGTTGTCCCCAGTCGTTTTTTGTACTACGGCATGCACGATGTAGTATCCACCTTTCATGAATGGCGGGCATATACAGCGGAAAACGCCAACCTCACTGATCGGGAATATTTTATTGAACATTATGTTCCGAACGTAGCCTTCATCTCTGAAGCGGCGGCCCTTGCGCAGCTGGTGTTCGCATCGCATGCCGGATGATCGGAGATACTGAAGAATTTGCTCTTCGGTGGGCACTGCAGCCTGCCTCGGACTTTGCGCCCAGCCATCAGTCAACCCTAGAAATCGTCCAGGTACCAGGTGCTGCCCAGGACACGCCATCGTTGACAGATTCCAACAAAACGTGCTCCGCAGCGGCTCTCAGTCCGGCCGGGTTGTGCGCGTAGTACCCTACCAGCGAGCTTCCAGCGTTGTACGCTAGGTGGCAGCCCAGGAAAATGAAAAAAGGCAGATGGTGACCTTACAGTCGAGGGTCGGAAAAGACCAGGGGGTTTCAACCGTTTCCTTTTCCCTTGTGCTCCCAGAGGATGAATACGAGTGGGAAGAAATATTATTTGTAAGTGATGACAGCAACTGCGCAGTAATTAAAGTGCAACAAATATATGAAGGTATGTGGATTGCTCCCAATTATGTTTAGAATAGCGGTACTCGACTAACTCTAATATTTTTCATAAGAATTATACCAAGAAAAAGTGTTTAGTTCTCACTTCACCCAAGAACCCTAAGAAGCAAAGCAATACCATATTTTAAAAAAGTAGTTATGGCTACCGCTCGCACGACTGCATCCAAACCACGGCTGCGGTCATGACGGCTGCGTTACTATGTTGTCTTAGCGCTACAGGCATGTGTGCCGAGATTAAGGTGAAGAGTAACGAAACAATAAGCCGCGTCAAAATGAGAGCCGTCAGCTCCGCGGTGGTTCAGTCGGCACCGATGATTATGTAAGAAACAAAAACCACGGCATGTTCTTTCTAAAGGAGAAGGCAAAGACAAAGCAACATGTATGACTAGACGGGTCGGAAAAAAGGAATGCTGGAACACCATAAGTGAATGTGCATCATGAGTTGTCTCATCATGACTTAAATCTATGCCTCAATTTTGTGCTAGTGAACACCACATTAAGGCAACAAGCTTATGCAGACCGGACAGGCCGCGTTCGCTGCATGTGCATGTCCGGCCGAAACATTACAAGCACGCTTCGAGTGTGAATTTTTCTACTCGTGCCGCAGAGACGCTATGGTTGTCTTTGGGGCTCGTACGCGAGCGTACCCGTGGAAGGTGCTTACATATGTATAAAATACTTCCTAATTTCGGTGAGGTATTGTGTCACAACTTTTTATCCCCGAAGCATCCACCTTAAGAGTATTTTCAGGAATTTATTTTAAGGATCCTTTAGAAAGAATTGGATAATCAAAAGTTTAACGATCGAAAGGCTTGCCATCTTTCGAAATGAAGGCCAGTCATCAAATGCAATAATATCAATTAATCAAAGACAAGCCGTTTCCGCAATTTTCTAAATTAACTGAGAAGGTAAAGTTAAACGTACATTAAAGAAAGGCTGAAAATTGAAGACGTGTTACACATATACACATATGTTGTGTATATGTACAACACTTCTAACCTGGGATTAAAGCTATAATCAACAGCCGTGCAGAATCAGAGGAACCGAAGTTTTGAATAACACTTCTCGCTGGCAAATAGATAGCTGGCAATGGTTTGGGACTCTAGACAGCCAATAGTTCAGGATTACTTGCCCGTGGAGCTCATTGTAAACAGCAGTTTCTACTGTGACCTCTTCACGGGCGGCCTGAAATCTGAAATGAAATTAAAACACTGCGGCTTGCTTTGCTCTGGTTTGCTGTTGTTGCCTGAAATTGGCCTTGCACACACAGCTCCTGCAAAAGCAGAGAATATTAGCGTTTTTTTAGAAATCTTTTCTCTAAGCAGCTTGAGCTTTACACCTAGTGCCACGACAATGCGAGAGCTTTGTCCATCTTAAGCGGTGCTTTGTGGCAGCGTGTCATGTACGGTCAACGTGTACAGATTTTCTTCTCGGATCCCAGCATGGGCAAAGATATGGGGCATCTGAATTGAATGCTCTAGGTACCGTCGCAAAAAATGACACCATACATTTAGACTGCCTACCTTTTTAGACTAAGAAAAACATTGAAACTACTTTTTCGTTGTCGCTTGCAAATCAGTAGTCATCCGGCGACGTAGAACGCGCTAATATCTATTTGAAATGTTATAATGAGTAGAAGGAGAAAGCCCAAAAGTTTGTGAGGTATCTTCTTCCACAGTGAGGTAAGAGTTTGAAACTGAACCGCATTCCTGAAGAGATAATACTGCGCAAGCCAAAAAAAAATATTTTCTTTGTAATATGTCCTGTGCCTCAATCGCAGTCTGGCGCTTTTGGGGAAGCATGACTATTTTCAAGCTCTATACTATTTCTTCATTTCAAAATAATCCGTGAAATAAATATTATTTTCGCTATTTACCGCGAGGCAAATCAAGGTTAGTGCTTGAAAAGTGTGTGTTAAGAAGTGAAGCCAATTCCAAACCACTGTGAGTACGCTGCTACGTTCGTCAGGTAACCCTCGTGCCACCCAAACAGTATACATATAGACGTTTGGTCCCGCAGGCAACGATGTCGACTGTCCGTTACGACTAGTAGCCTTCAGCTCGTAACGGAATAAACCTGCATCATCAGGAACGTGTCGTAGAGCTATCACAACTCAATCTAGAGGTCCGATTTCACTTCATTATCCAGTAATCGGCACTGTGCTGTCAAGTGCACACCATGCTATGGCGTTGCGTTCACACCGAACAACGAACGAAAATATTTCTTGTGCGGGATATCCGACAATTTCGGTCTTAGTAATGCTAATCGCGGAGGCAAAAATTTAAATAATAGTGTGGTAGAAAAATTATTATCCGTGTACACGCAATGTTTTAAGTACCCGAGCGCACCAGAAGCTTAGGAGAACAGTAACATCATCTTCATTCATAAGAATGTAGACGTCAAGGAATTGAACAATTACCGACCGATTACTTTGGGTCCGTTACCTATGAGGTATTTACTAAGGTGAGAACTAATAGTCACGACGACCTCAGACTTCAACCAACGAAAGGATCAGGCAGACTTTCGTAAAGGATACTCAGAAATATGCTATATCATTGCCATGAATAAGGTGACCAAGAAATGTGCAGGATACAACCAACCCCTATATTACATAGCCTTCATAAATTACGAGTAAGCCATTGGCTCAGTCGAAACCTGGGGAGTCATGCAAGAGTAGTCTAATTAGAAAATGCTGGAACATAAGTTTAACGGCTGGACAGGTGCCATAGTCGCCCATAAGGTAAGCAATAGAATTCCCATAAGGAAGGGTGATAGGCACGGCGACACCATCTAGCCAATGCTATTTACCGCCTGTTTACAGGAGGTATTCAGAGGCCTGGATTAGGAGCAGTGGCGGAAAATAGTTAAGGAAGAATATCTAAGCAACCTTTGATTCGCTCATAACACTGTCTTGCTAAGTCACGGAGGAGATGAAATGCAAACCTTGATCAATGAATTAGAGAGACAGAGTTGAACGGTGGGTAAAAAATTAACTTGAACAATTAAAGAAAGATTAACTTCGTGTCCGTTGCCTATGAGCTATTTACTAAGGTAAAAAATAATAGAGCTCACGACGACCTTGTAATGTTAAACAGTTTCGCAAGGGTAGAGAAGTTCACAATTCGTATAGTGGTGCTGGAAGTGGTAGAGAATGCGTCCACTTGGAGCAGGCAGTCACCGCAGCTTCAATTTCAGTTTTCCAATATCCTTAAAGAGAAAATTTTGCAAAAGCTGTATCTTGCCGGTACTCACGTTTGGGAGAGAAACCGAGAGGATAACCAGATTGGTTCAACATACGTTAAGAACACAGCGAGCTATGGAGAAAAAAATGATAGGTATTAAATTAATAGACAGGAAGAGAGCATGGTCTTAACAGTACTCACCTATGGGGTAGAAACGTGGAAGCCAAAGAAAAGGTTTCAGTTTAAGTTAAGGACAACGCAGCGAGCCATGGAAAGAAAAATAATAGATGTAACGTTGCGACACCGGAAGCGGGCAGAGTGGGTGAAGGAACAAACGCGGGTTAACGACATCCTAGTCGAAATCCGAGAGGAAGAAATTGGCTTGGGCTGGGCATGTAATGCGAAGGCAAGATAAGCACTTGTCCTTAAGGTTAACGGAGTGGGTTCCAAGAGAAGGCAAGCGCAGCAGAGAGCTAGAGAATTATCGCGGCGAAAAGGATTAAGAATATCACAGGACGGGGTTAATTGGAGAAGCACGGTAGAGGCCTTCGCCTTTCAGTGGGTAATAGTATTCTAATAGTGAGAAATGTACCTTCCGCGGCGAGGAGAAATGGGGCCGAGGTGGTCACCGCAGCGATACAAACCGTAGACAGCGCTGGCTGTAAGAATAGGGCTGTCGCATAATTCGCGGCGCGGAGAAAACACGTGCAGCGTCTTCTGGTACACTTTGTTTCCTGCGAGGTTTAGTCCCGAGTCACGTCGTTTTGCTGTCGTGCTTTGGTGCAATGCGAACTGAACAGAAACTAAGAGTCGACGCGACAAGAGAGACTGCGCGCGCTTGGTAGGGCACAACATCAGTGGCCGCTCTCCGAAAGAAGCTTGATGTGGATTTGGCGCTGTGCTGGTAGCCGCTTGAAGCTTATTCGTGGTGTCAAATAAGTACCGCGGGAATTGCGTTCAGTATTGTGAGACAGTTTACAGGAATATAGGTAATCCTACACCGCAACTGTTTCTAGTCAAGCTGACGTTAAAATTTAGCATATTTTTTATTCTTTTCTCACAAATACCTGGCTTTGCCCAGAGTGTGTTAGCTAGAGGATTGACACCTCTGAAAAGAACAAATCATTGCTGCAGTAAGCATTATCACTGTAAAATCGCACCGCTCAATTACATTTCGTGCAAAGATTGAATTAGCTTATCGTCCTAGTCCGGAATTCTCGAATTTCGAAGTCTTATTCTGTTCGTCTGAATTTGTAATGCTCTAGTTTTAAGTAAATATCTTTATTATTCCCGTCATGTTGTGGAATTCTAGCAACAACAGTTTCACACGGAGTTTTCTTAGACGAGAGAACACCAGTTACCATTCCAGTTCACTTTTCATTTTTATAAAGTTTTCTACTGGTTGATAACGCCGCTTTGCAAATATCTTGAACTTTCAAAGCTAGCATTATAGTATTTTTGTGTTTTAATGTGACGTTGATCAAATACTAACCATGAAAATGATTACAAACATACCGCTAGCATTCTACGCCTCAGAATATTTCTCACTGTTCGTCCGGCAGTGATTTTTCAACCAACACAGCTTATTTGCACAATTTCCCTAGTTAACCATTCACCATTACCACATATCAGAAAATCCTGTACCTCTGACGCCGTGGTAGCTATTGTAGTGTTTTTCTTCCTCATCACAGCCTGTCCATGTTTTTGAGTCATCTTCATCCCACGCTGTTTTCTACGTTAGCTCCTGTAAGGTCTCTATGATTACAGCTAACCGTTTGCGGCATCCGTGACGAAGAAGGAGAGCGAAGAGATCTTTCTTGAATACACATAAAGAGAGACGTGACCGCACCCCACCGCACGGACCCTTCCCTTCTCCCCGAGGCCTTGACGGTGCGGCGAGCGACGATACTTGAAAGTTCTAGTACAAACTAGAAAACCTGAGGAAAAAAACACAGCTTTATGCGGGCCGAAGAGTGGCGCCCTCTTTCTTATAGGATTATGCGGTGTGAAATGAAGGGTCCGACATATCTGGTTTACTCCCTTTCTTCGAATGTTTTTTGCACAGCTCAGCCATCATGCAAATTGTACGCATTATGAAGGCAAACGTTCACCCACGCTGCCATACCAACAAAGCCTGCCTAAAACTGCACGTTCGATAACCTAACTAGGCGATCATAATAACGGCCTATACATAAATGCGTGAGATGTCAAATTCTCAAAGTGCATTAAAAAAATTTTGTACTTTTTCATGGCACCGTAACCGCTTTCGATATTACAGCGCTGGTCGTATCTGTCTTAGTGCGCACACTTTTTTTTTTCACAACCGCCTGC
>JARKHS020021294.1:0-26298 GCA_030143305.2 Amblyomma americanum
TTACAGGCACCGAGCATAAGGTAGCAGCGCATAAAGAAAAACGCTTAGCAAAGAACACAAAACAAAGGAACTGCGTTGTGTTCCCGGTAGCACAAGCTTTTGAGGCATTGCTCAGATGTTAACCAAATATGAACGGAGACGCAGTTGATTAAACATATTTCGCTCAAACCAACGCTCGCCAGATATTCATGATGATTCTGTTAATACTACATGTTGCAGCATTCTTCAACTACAACAAGACGACCACTACTGCCTACTTTAAGCTTCTACGAGATCTTGACACCTACACCTAATGCTTGCCGCACCCTGAAATTGGGCGCCTGAAATATGTTTTAATACTTAATGTTTGCGCTAAAGTATGGCTTCGAGCACGTAACCTGTTTTTGTGATATGGCGCAAAAACTATTCTCATCGCAACGATCGTTCTCGGCCTCTATAACGGCTAAGATCAATTTGTATTAGCGTTTCAGACCATGAAGGTCTCAATAAGCCAGACCAAAATAGCAGCTCCTGTCCGACTTCATTTGCTCGTTTTTCTGTTTTTAGAATGGGTTCGGTAAGCAAACCGACACTGTTAACGCATCCATACAACCTCTAAGGATGCAGGAGTTCAAGCGTTTTTGAGCTCCTCGGGGTGGAAGGGTGCATGCTTTGAATGCTTTGAATGACTTTGCAGTTCACGAAAAAATACTTTTGAAATTATATAGCCAATACAAGAGTAGCCAATACAATGAGGACGTTAATGAGACAACCAGTAGAGCGCACCAAAGGGACATCTAGGTAGTGACGAAAGAGGCAGTAATGAATGCCTTAGCAGCGACGCAAAGAGGAAAATAGCTGGTGAGCAGATCTGTTGAAGGATGATGGGGACATTGTGATAGAAAAAATTAGCTGCCCTCTCTAGGCAATGGGCTATCGCCTCGAGCGTACCGCAAGCATGGAAGAACACTTACATCATCTTTATAAGAAAAGGGACATTAAGGACTTGAAATATTAAAGACCGATCAGCTTACTGTACGCCGCCTCCTACTAGGTATTTTCTAAGGTAATCGATAATAATGTCAGGACAACCTTATACTTCAATCAAACAAAGGTTCAGGTAGCGTTTCGTGAAGGCCACTCGAGGCTACACCACATTCATACTAACAATCACGAATAGTGAAGGCGCATATATAGGCGTATAAAAACTGTTTATACATTGAATATAAACAGCTTCTATACTTAGACATCATAAATTATGAGAAAGCATTTGGCGCAGTTGAAACAACAGCGGTCATGCAGGAAATGCGGGATCAGTGTATAAAAGACTTTTCTAAAAGTACTGGAAAATATGGGTAACGGCTGCACAGCTACCATATATCGTCGGTGCGCTTCGTCGACAAGCATGATGAAGACTGCGGCTACCACTGGCAACAGTGCTTAACCACTGGTCAGAGTTGTACTACAGTGTCTGCATTACCATTGAAGATGGCAGATTAGCTATGCCACACGGAAACACGAAAGACGACAGCACAAGCAATCTGCAAGCAGGGCAGTTGTAACTGACAGACCTCAGGAAAACAAACTACCGCCGGGCTTCATAACCTTATAACAGGAAGACTCCGTTGCACCCAAAAATTGTATGCGAAAAGATGACGCTGTGCTATTTTCAAACAGTGCGAGGAAGGGTGTTATGGCAGTTGTGATACTGCTACTAGTAGATTTTGAGACTTCACAAAAAGGAGGAGACAATAGGCTCACAAGCGTATGTACTGACAACTATAATTATTTTTTACCCCGAGTGAAATACGCATTTGAAGAGTGCTTGTTGCGAGAACTAAATTGGCGCGGCCGTGGCCATACGGCCTGATTTAGCGATATGGCCGGAAACAGACATATTCATTAAAACTACGTGAAGCAGAATCGAAGAAAGGGGATAGTGTGCGATGAACAATGAGTAAGCAGTGCAGCAACGCAACAGGCAACATACTGAAAAACGTATACTCTTCACCGTAGATCACGGAATATTTCTGTTCTATATATTTCCGATATTTCCGCACTTTTGTTCTTTGCTGCTGCTCGACTACCCACTGTATTCGAACTCTATTTTGTGTCCTGTACATTGTTTGCATGGTAATATTTCACTTTATAGAGATATTGAGGAAAACCTTTCGCCATCCGAAATGCAAATGCTCCTTCAATTGCATGCTGGCCAGGGTAAAATGCATTTCGGTATTAAGGACATCAAGACATCTCATGCAGAAATCGAACAAAACATTTCTAGACTAATACCTCGGCCGACTTCACTGAACTGAAGTGGAAGTGAGATCAAAACAACATTCTCTGGACTGGATTAACAGGCTACTTTCCTGATATCCAAGGTTGGCGATATTAGAAGTAGTGACTGAGAAACAGCCTTTTTCTTTGAGAAGACAGTCGTATGCCGATACTACTGATGTGCTTGGAAAGATAATAAAACAAGAAATGCGTGAAAATGGTATTTGTGTCGTAATAAATCACAGAATTTGTCGAATGAGTAAAAACAAACCGGTCTTGTTACTCTCTCATTACTATCTTTTCCTTCCTATTGCATTTCCCCCATTTGGAGCAGCAGGCTTAGTTTTTTCCTCCCGCCAACCTCCCTGCTTTTCATGTTATTAAAGTCTACTCCCTCCCTCTTCTCTACGCCAAGATAGTGCAGTGAAGGCTCCTCTAAAATCAACAACAGCTACACACATTGTGTGCGTGCTAGCATGTCTTTTAAACGACTCGGAAAGAAAGCGAACATTTAGGAAAAAGTATAAAAGAGGAGAAGACAAAAGTTCAAAAAGCTTAGCATCTATAGGATCGGTCGGTTAAGCGTTTACTGCGTCATGTGTTCACTGCATGAAGAGAAAGGTTGTGTTCACCGTCTGAAATAATAACGCGTTATAAAGTGTCGCTTGCTTACAATTCTCGGTGTTAGTGGTCGAAGTATTGTAAAGAAGGTTACTGAGGTGGAGAGATTTTTGACACCTGTTTTATCGGAAACGTGCTTGACCGTTGCGCTATATTGATGAAAATATCGGCCACATACATTTCGTCTCAGCACAATGAGCGCGGCAAGAAGTCTGATATACGTATGCTGTTTAATAAATATCTGTAAGGGCTAAAAAATTCAACGTGTCCCGAACACTTATTGCCTGTCTTGCATTTCTTATCATGCTAATACTGAATATATATTAGCGGTAGTGCAGAGACCTCATACGCCCTCTACCCATCCTTCCAGTGGAAGTTAGGAAATAAATCAGCGCTCATGTTAAGTATCGCGATCGGTTTATTTCCACAGGAGACTTAAATCTGCCTGCTATGAAGTAGTCCTCTATACTGCACAATACACGCTGTGATACCCAAGCTGATGAACACAGATGTTTTAATGCGAAAGCATTTCTAGGCTATGTCGGTGGTGTCGTGTCACCAAAACTTGTCTGCAGCGATGGTGACGTTCTCAAAAGAGGCAGTATCAAACGAATGGTTGCGATCGATACAGTACGATGTGAGCATGATGGGCAAAAAATTAATGTCAGTAGGATTCTTAGTTATGTAAGACTGGACACGGGCTTTAGAATCTTCAGAGGCTGGCGCTCAACGAAGAAGACGACGAGAAGCGCCGAACATTGCGAAGCTCGAGCGCCGAACACTCCGAAGCTCGAGCGCCGAACGCTTGGTCGCTCGTGCGCACTCTGGACTGAACGTGGTCTCTGTTCTGTGCCTGGACGGTTCGGCTGGTTGTTCGTGACGCTGTGCTTATTACTGTGCTGTGCTCTTATTACTATGCTGTGCTGTGGTGTGCTGTGTGTGCTGTATTAGTAGTGTGCTGTGTTCTTATTACAAGTGGTGGAGGTGCCAATGATCCCTCGCCCTGGAGCTTCACACCCGCGCATTGACTACCACCTCTGCAATGCCTGAGACCATCACCCAAACCGCTTCACCGCTTCCGTCGGCTGTCTTCTGTTCCGGCGCCGCGCGGCAGCGTGACCCGACCATCTTCAGCGGCACAGATGACACGGATGTGGAGGATTGGTTAGCCTCCTATGAACGCGTAAGTGCATACAAGTGGGACGATAGCGTCAAGTTCACCAACGTTATCTTTTATCTGAGCGACCTAGCCAATCTCTGGTTTCGAAACCACGAGGCTGACATCTCAAGCTGGGCAGCTCTAAAAACCAGTCTGACAGAAGTCTTTGGCCGTCCCGCCGTGCGAAAGCTTCGCGCCGAGCAACGCTTGCGAAGTCGGGCCCAGCAAACCGGTGAAAACTTCACCAGTTATATAGAAGGTGTCGTCGACCTCTGCAAGCGTGTCAACCCTTCTATGAGCGAGGCCGACAAGATCAGACACATTATGAAAGGCATTGAGGATGATGCCTTCCAGATGCTCGTCGCTAAAGATCCCCAGACTGTCTCCGGTGTCATCGGCTACTGCCAAAGCTTCGATGAGCTGCGCAAACAACGCCTTTCTACACGGCGTGCAGGCTTACAGGAGGCCGCACTTTGCAGCTTGGCTCTGCCAGGGGACGGGGCTCTGGGCCAACAGTCGCTCCTCCAGAGCATCCAGCAGTTTGTACGTGAGGAAGTCGCACGCCAGCTATCTTTGTCTACCTGCCCGCCTACGCCTGTGCCGTCGCTCACTTCCAACCTACAGCGTGTTATTGAGGAGCAGGTCGCTGAAGTCTTGCCACCTCCTTCTCAGCCACCCCTGATCGCGGCCCCTCTTACGTACGCCGATGCCGTGGTGCGGTCGCGGCCCTGACCTGTTGCCCCTGTCTACAGGCCACCTACCCGGCAGTTAGAACCCCAGCGACCTGCAACCCCACCTTACCGTCCGGTTGCCCGCCCCCGATCACAGCCGCAGCCACTCAACTCTTGGCGCACACAAGACAACCGCCCTATTTGCTACGCCTGTGGCGTCGCTGGTCACGTTGCTCGTTTGTGTCGCAGTCGTGACCACAGTCCCTACGATTATAGGCGTGAGCCGACTTACGACCTTCCGCCGTCGTCCTCGCCTGCGTCACACTTGCCGCCTCCGGATTCTTCTTCTCCTAGTTACCATCCCCGCTCCCACCGCTCGCCGTCTCCTGGCCGTCGTACCCGTTCCCCAATGCTCCGTCGCCAACCCGCCGTCCACGCGGAAAACTAACCACCGCAGTTCCGGTGGCAAGAACTGCTTCACTAGCGGCTCACTCAAGACCTGTTTCTGCGCCTGCCAATATTATTACCGTTTTCGATGAAGGAGTCGCCGTCGAAGCACTTGTTGACACTGGCACAGCCGTTTCGGTTCTGAGTCACCCCCTCTGTCGCAGACTCAAAAAAGTGACAACGCCCCTTCCTCCCGTTTCTCTCCGGACGGCCAGCGCTCAGGACATTCGACCGTTAGCCGCCTGCACCGCCCACCTGCTCATCGGGAACGTTCCTTACACAATCGAGTTCATCGTCCTCGCCCGCTCCTCTCACGACGTTATCCTTGGCTGTGACTTCCTCTCCTTATATCATGCCGTTATTGATTGCGCCCGTGCTCAGCTTGACTTGTCGCCCTACAGTGACGCCCCCTTGGACGTAACCGGTGCTGCTGCCGCTACTGTGGTCATCTCAGAGGACACAGACGTTCCACCTTTCTCTTCAGTGCTGGTGCCTCTTTCTTGTGCTGCGCTCTCAGATGCAACAGTGACTTATACCCCCTCTTTACGATGCGCTGACCAGAAGTCTGTTTTGCTGCCTCATGCTGTGCTGACAATTGTTCGTGGCTCCAGCGCTATTTATGTGGCCAACCCGTTCTCCTGCCCTACCACTTTACTCCGTGGCCAATCGCTTGGTAGCGTTGCCGTTCTCGATCCCGCCTCCGCGTACCCCCTCGTCGATAGCGCGGCTGGCCTTCACGTCAGCGCCATTACGCCTGTTCCCACCACGAATCAGTCGTCTGTAGATATTTTTCACCGTTCCGTCGACGCCGCCCTGACGTCTACCAAACGAGACCAGCTTGTAGCCGTTCTGCAGCGTTTTCAAGCTTCGTTTGACTACCAGCAACCTTCCTTGGGCCGCACCACCACCTTTACCCACTCTATTGACACTGGAACCCATGCCCCTTTGCGCCAACGTCCGTACCGCGTGTCAGCCGCTGAGCGCAGCATCATTGACGCCCAGGTGACCGACATGCTCCAGCGTCACGTGATACAACCGTCGCACAGCCCGTGGGCATCGCCAGTGGTTCTGGTCAAGAAAAAAGACGGTTCCATCCGTTTCTGCGTGGACTACCGTCGTATGAATAAGATTACACGCAAGGACGTTTACCCTCTCCCTTGTATCGACGATGCCCTTGACTGCCTGCAGGGCTCTGAGTTCTTTTCTTCATTGGACTTGCGCTCCGGTTACTGGCAGGTGCCGATGGCGGAAGCCGATCGCCCAAAAACTGCATTCGTCACACCCGACGGGCTCTATGAATTTAATGTCATGCCTTTCGGCCTCTGCAATGCACCCGCCACATTCGAGCGCATGATGGACAACTTACTCCGAAGGCTCAAATGGCACACATGCCTTTGTTATCTAGACGACGTTGTAATCTTTTCCCCGGACTTTCCGTCTCACCTCCAGCGCCTCGAGACTGTTCTTCGCTGCCTGGCCGACTCTGGCCTCCAACTTAATTTGAAACAGTGCCGCTTCGGAGCTCTTCAGCTCACCATTCTCGGTCATGTCGTATCGAAGGATGGCGTTCTCCCAGACCCGGCCAAGTTGCGAGCTGTGGCCGAATTTCCAAAGCCCACTTCTGTAAAAGACCTCCGCAGCTTCGTCGGCCTCTGCTCCTACTTCCGTCGCTTTGTCCGCAATTTTGCCACTATCGTCGACCCCCTGAACAAGCTCCTTTCCACCCACGACCTTTCGGCCTGGTCGCCAGCCTGTGATGAAGCGTTTACGACACTCCGTCGCCTCCTCACCACTCCACCAATTCTGCGTCACTTCGACCCTCGTTCTCCGACGGAACTCCACACCTATGCCAGTGGCGTCGGCCTCGGTGCCGTACTCGCTCAACGCAAGCAAGGCTTTGACGAATACGTTGTCGCTTACGCTAGCCGGACACTCACAAAAGCTGAAGCCAACTATTCTGTCACCGAGAAGGAGTGTTTAGCCATCCTTTGGGCGATCGTCAAATTTCGCCCCTACCTGTATGGGCGCCCTTTTGACGTTGTCACCGATCACCACGCCCCCTGCTGGCTGTCCTCTTTGAAAGATCCCTCTGGCCGACTGGCACGATGGGCTCTGCGACTCCAAGAGTACGACATTCGCGTTATCTATCGTTCCGGCCGCAAACATGCCGATGCTGATGCCCTCTCACATTACCCTGTACCATCTGAGGCAGCGCCTTGTATATCCGCCCTGTCTTCTTTCAAGTTTGAGTTCTCTGATATGGCTTCCGAGCAACGCAAAGACACGTGGATCACTTGCCTTTTTGATCTCCTATCTGGCCAATCGTCTCGACCTCCTTCCCGTGCTCTCCGTCGTCAGTCCCACCATTTCGCCATCCAAGACGAGCTCCTTTACTGCCGCAACTATCTCCCGGATGGTCGCAAGTGGCTTCTCGTCATTCCGACACATCTGCGCTCGTTCATTTGCTCTTCCTACCACGATGATCCCCAGTGTGCCCATGCCGGATTCTTGAAGACTTTCACCCGTCTACGACAGCGGTACTACTGGCGAGGGATGGCCCGTTACGTCCGCCAGTTCGTTCAGTCCTGCACCACATGCCAGCGACGAAAACATCCACCTCGCCGACCCGCCGCTCCTATGCAGCCGCTGCCTTGCCCAGTACAGCCCTTCGAGCGTGTTGGCATCGACCTCTACGGCCCTCTTCCCAGGACATCAACCGGGAACCGCTGGATCATCGTTGCCATCGACCACCTTACACGTTACGCTGAAACATCGCCTTTACCATCCGCTACAGCCCACGACATTGCATCCTTCATTCTCCATCGCATCATTCTTCTCCATGCAGCGCCCAAAGAGCTGCTCAGCGATAGAGGTCCGGCCTTCCTCTCAGAAGTTGTAGAAGCTCTCCTTCAGGAATGCAACGTTGTTCACTGCACCAGCTCCGCCTACCATCCCCAGACAAATGGCATGGTTGAGCGTTTTAATCGCAACCCCGGCGACATGCTGGCCATGTATTTTGCTTCCGACCATTGTAACTGGGACCGCGTTCTCCCTTTTGTCACATACGCTTATAACTCCGCTGCTCAAGCCACCACCGGATTCTCTCCGTACTTTCTCCTGTACGGCCGTGAGACTTCTTGCACAATGCACACCATTCTACCTTAACGCCCTGATGCTTCCGAGTTTAACACTCTTTCTCAAGTCGCAACTTACGCCGAAGAATGCCGACAGCTTGCCCGGTCCTTCACTTCTCACGCCCAGCAGCAGCAGAAAAGCACCCGTGATCCCCCTGCACTTCCTCCCGCTTAGCTTCTTGACTCTTTGGTCTGGCTCTGGGTACCCTCCTCAGGTCCCGGCCTTTCCTCCAAACTTGTTAGCAAGTACCAGGGACCCTACCGTATTCTTCAGCAGACATCCCAAGTCAATTACCTTATCGACCCCCTTATGCCATCCCCTGATCATCGCCGCCGAGGCCGCGAAATTGTCCACACGACCCGCCTCAAACCTTACTACGACCCCGCCGTCGTCACATCGCTCTAGGCCGCTAGGATGGCGCCCTTTCGCCCGAGGGGAATTGTAAGACTGGACACGGGCTTTAGAATCTTCAGAGGCTGGCGCTCAACGAAGAAGACGACGAGAAGCGCCGAATATTGCGAAGCTCGAGCGCCGAACACTCCGAAGCTCGAGCGCCGAACGCTCGGTCGCTCGTGCGTGCTCTGGACTGAACGCGGTCTCTGTTCTGTGCCTGGACGGTTCGGCTGGTTGTTCGTGACGCTGTGCTTATTACGGTGCTGCGCTCATATTACTAAGCTGTGCTGTGGTGTGCTGTGTGTGCTGTAATAGTAGTGTGTTGTGTTCTTATTACAGTTAATCAATTCTAGCCAATATTGTCAAAAAGCGCCGATACAGTGAGCAAACGGGAAAACAGCCGAGGACGGCAAAATAGCGTTAAATAAGAAATAAAGTGATTTAAAGTAAAGTTTGAAATGGATTCAAATGTGTTCGATGAGTGACAAATAATTGAACAAGAATTTTGGTTGGCATAGAATAGTTCGTTAATTGATTCAAAACAAACATCAATGGACGGTTGAATAGTATGGACGGGTATATAGTAAACTGGGGGGGGGGGGATGGAAGCAACCATGGCGCCAAATTTGAAAGCCCAAAAGGAGTTATTAAGAAGAAAAGAGTGTATAATCAGAATAAAACTGCTTAATTACGGTGAATAAATAGGGAAAGAGGAAAAATGAAGAATTATGTGGACGAGAAAACAACCATGGCGCCAAATTGGAACGGCCACGATTATCGAGAAGGCATCAACGCTTTCGCATTCCTCCAAAGCATTCTCCTGTGTTGTTGAAAAACATAGGAGAATGAGAGGTGCATCAAAATCTGTTCTACATCTTTCTTTCCCACAGAGGAGACGTTCTTCTCAAATACCACTGTGGAGTAGTGCACGGAATTTCTCATCTTCTTGCTGTCGTTTCCCACGTATCTTGCGCCTTGGAAAATGAAGCCTGCAAACGTTCTACCTTACCTGACTTTTCCAATGCAGATGACGTTTCATTAATTGTTTTTTTTTGTAAACACTTCGGGAACAACAAAGAGGACACAAAACTAGCTTCGCTTTAGTATACCGTTGATACTCGTTTTGGTGACCGCGGGCTCCGCGGACTCTGCGAACACCCAAAATTACGAAGCCACATTAAACACCGAAATCAGTTTTGGGAGCAACACTTCATTCTTTTGCAACTATATTTTTCGATTTCTCCTCAGAGATTATGGCATTGCCGAAAAATGTTAGAGCGCTATTTGACTGAAATCTTCTACCTGATATACCATTGATATATACAGAGAAGAGGTAACTTATTTCGGATATTCATTGCGCTTGCGTTAATTCTTAATCTGCATTCAATTAGACAATGATTGCCTGCTTTTCTTTGATGTGTCCATGCCAAGTATACCGGTCCCCGGAATTGCAGAAGCAGATATTTTCAACGTGTTTTTGAAGCTGGGAACGTTGTCTCTATAACAAGCATTCCTGATATGTTTCCCGATAAATATCATGAATGGGTTTGTAAATATATGGGTGTTTTATTTACTAAATCATTACGCGACGGACAAGTATGAAATAAAAGTCGGACCACCAGAAATAAACTGCTACATAAAAACGAGAAGAACGATTATATTAAAATCAATCGCCCAATTTAAATAATATTAACTGCTTAAAAATTACACGAATGCTTCGCATATGCTGAAGTACCTGACTTACATGACAAAGATATTTTTTTACAAGAAAATGTCAGTGTGGTTTTAGAAACGGTTTCGTGTCATGTTCAAATGGTGAAACAATTCAGACTTTTGAGAAATCAATAATTGCGCACAAATTAACTGTTTATTTATGCAGTTCTCGTTAACATTTAACTTTTCATAGGAAGCATCTTTTTATCAGACAAATTATTGAAACGATCAGTTAAAGGTATTTATGTCTTTGTATCTAAACAAAAGGAGACAGATTGTTGCCTTTCGAGAAGATTGTGTCGTTTTAGTAATATTGGATTCAAGGTTCTAAGGCTTCTGTGTCAGGGCAGCTCTCCTTTCTTTTTTGTATAGACATATTTCTCAGTATATTTTATTTAGAATAAATTTTATCTCGCCAATGTTTTTTGTAATCGGAAATGAACAGTGCTGTTTGAAATGGTTGCTCCTTGGTGTTGTGAAGCACCGGCGATATTTAATGTAGAAAAAAAACTGCTAATGGTAGTAATACAAAAGAAAGTGCTGCATTTGCCCTATAACACTAAAGATAATTCTTATCTCTTGTTAGTAGCTATAATTTCTGAAGGCTTTCTCTACTAATTTAGCTTAACCAGAGTAAGCATAATATTACGGCATTACAACCATAAACTTTTTCCTCAGGCGAGCGCTTAAAGGAGTGTGGGCACCAAACTTCAGTTGCATGTCTACTTCGTAACGACGGGTAAGGCATTGCAATACATGGGTCACCGCAGCTGTTTGCCTACGGGAACTAAATTGTTCGTATTTTTTGTATCTGCTCTTTTTTTCTGTTGTTTTCTGTTTGTTTTTCTGTTTCTTTCTTCTATTTTGTTTCGGTTTCCTCAGCCGACCGACGGCTCTTACTTTAACAGTCTATTGTAGTTGGAAGTCAGTTGAGGCATGAGCTAAACTGACTTGCGATCGCAGCTTCTTTATTCGGGGTAATTCCCGCACTTGAGGAAGGCTGCCTGTAGCGTTGTAGTAAATTAAAATAAGAAAGTGGCGAATACACCGCTGTTTTTTTTTTCGTGCCTGACGCTACTTATACAAGCCTTCGACGTGCTCGAATTCGCTGGGCTGCTGAAACAAGAACAGGGTCTGGGAAGAAAAGAAAATCAATTGTACATAATTTAGCAATCATGATCAATGCATACTAAACTGCAGATCATATTTCTGTTGCCCTGCAGCAGATGCAGGCAGCTAAGGGAAAGAGATGGGCTTTTGTTCCGAAGCCATGTAGGGTGGGCTATGCGTAGTTCTGACAAGGGATACAAAGGAAAAGGTATAGAGATGTTATAGAGTGCGGGTCGCTAAGGCTGATTTGCCCACTACACACAGCACGGGGACGAAGGCCCGCCTCCTTCCCTAGCCTGCTTAGCCTCTGCTGCATAGCCATAGAAAGTTAACTAAGGTTTTAATGCTTCATGGATCATTAAAAAGAGGAAAACAAGCTGTCAAAGATTTTGAGTCTCTATTTTAAATTTTCTTCTGTGTACCTACGGGATTAGAAATATGTTTTCTTGTCCTTATTACACAACACTGTAGTTAGGTGGCTCCGATTTACCACAGCTACCATTACTTAACAAGCAAAATAACAATGAAGAGCTGCGTGTTATTTTTTTCATTATATTTACAAGAACTTCCGTTAGAGATGTTCCAAACAGAACTAGTCTTTTTCATTCGCACACAGAAATTGTTGATCGCAATCGTTCATCGCGATTGAAGTTCTTTTCTCAACCACATAAGGCATTATAATAAGATCAACTTAACAGATATAATTCGTTCTCTTGGATGTATTACTGGGGGGGTCTGAATATGAGTTTATTTTTGGCCATCTCTTTCAGTTACTGCTTCTTCTACCACACAATAGGAGACCGGAATTAGCTAATTAAATGCGTGACCTCTGCCCTAACAGCCAATTTGTTCTTTTAATCAGATTGATAATATTGTCACCGATAAACGGTCACAGCACTCAAAGCCAGGTTTAATTAGACGTGCTACGCGTCCAGGACAGCAGGGAGCTCGAGCGAGGAAGACGAAAAACCTCTAGCCCCTCGAGAGCGCAAGGCATGGCAAATCACATCTAAAACAGTTCGGCCGCAGCATGGCGCCACTGCATTGATTAGGATTGTGGCAATATCTATGGCGGTGTTTGAAAAAAACTTTTTAATTTTTTCAATTTTTTAATGAGCCCCGCCGCGGTGGCTCAGTGGTTAGGGCGCTCGACTACTGATCCGGAGTTCCCGGGTTCGAACCCGACCGCGGCGGCTGCATTTTTATGGAGTAAAACCGCTAAGGTGCCCTGTGCTGTGCGATGTCAGGGCACGTTAAAGATCCCCAGGTGGTCGAAATTATTCCGGAGCCCTCCACTACGGCACCTCTTCTTCCTTTCTTCTTTCACTCCCTCGTTTACCCCTTCCCTTGCGGCGCGGTTCAGGTGCCTAACGATATATGAGACAGATACTGCGCCATTTCCTTTCCTCCCCAAACCAATTATTATTATTATTATTTTTTAATGAAGCTTCATACATATTTTTCTTGCTTTGATCAAGCACAATCTGACTTCCGCTTTGCTCCGATGCAGGTTACGCTGACGCTCTTCTTCACCTGGTTGATGCCAGAATCGTTATCTCCCCCATGCCCATCAGCTCAGATGCTACCACCGCCACTGCCTGACAATGGCCCCTTCAACATATCTTTCATCCCTGCGCACCCGATGGAATCGCTCGCCTTCGGCCGTTCAACCCTATTGAGAACTGCATCATCGCCCGCAAGGAATTTATGCTGTGGCCTCTCCGTCCTCGGATTCAGTCAGCACGGGAACATTGCAAGAAGCATGGCTCCTGACTTCCGCTTTGCTCCGATGCAGGTGTGTACGCTTTCGTTGTACGCTAAAAAGAGCGATGACATCTGCTTGCTGCTGTTCCCGTGCCCAGGGGTGCTGTGTGAAACTGTGTGCGATTGCTTTTCTATGGCTTTCCTACTCTTGTACTCCTGCGACATAGAAACGAACCCCGGCCCCACCACTCGATCCCTATCAGAAATTGAATCGCTCCCCGAAGACCATGCACAACAGATGACCGTAATTTTTCAACTGCTGAAAGATGTTCACGCCCGCTCATTGCAATGTTCGAAGGCACAAACTGAACTGACCGCAGATATTAAATTCATTAGGGCTGGGCAGAAAATCATCGGACAAAAATAACTAATATTCAGAAGCGTTTGGACGAACTAGAAGAGAAAGGGAAATTTCTTGACACCTTCAGCCATGAATTTGCAGGCATGCAAAAATGAATTGAATACTTAACTTCTCAAAATAACTTTTTACAAAAACGCCTAGACAATATGGAGGACAGGTCGCGCCACGATAACTTTATTTTTCCTGGACTGAAAGATTCATCTGAAACGTGGCAACAAACTGAAAGCACACTGGCCAATGCACTAACGAATGTTCTTTACTCGCTACCAAATGACCTATTACAGCGTGTTCATCGTTTAGGGATATTTTCCGCTAATAAATGCAGACCCATTATTGCCAAGTTTACCAACTACAAAATAAAAGAGTTAATCCTATCACATCGCAATGATTTCAAGGAACGCAAAATTTCAATAAGCGAGGATTTTGCACCCGCCACTCGAATTGCGAGACGAAAACTTACCGAATTTGAAATCGGCCATCCGGGATCATCCAAATTTCGCCTTCGCTACAATAAGCTATACATACGCGGCAAAAGCTTCATGTACAATCCATCTAACGACACAATCGATGAAATCTGAACACGCCCCCCAAGGATCAGTCGCTTCGCCACATGGGGCGTCCTAGGGGCGCGAAAGGGGCAGTGGTCATTCATCACCATCCGATGTTATGAGTTTTTATATTAACATCAGCAGTATCTTGAGTAAGAAAACTTCTTTTTCATCGGCAATCGACACCTCTTATGCGCATATCATCGCACTTACTGAAACTTGGCTATCATCTCAAATTCACGGTAACGAACTATTTCACAACGCACACCGCTTCGCAGTATATCGCAATGACCGAGCTAATCAGCAGGAAGGCGGCGTACTCCTTGCTATTTCGAAAGACATACCGTCATCATGCATCTACACTAATAGCGTCTTGGAAACTCTCTGGGCATCAGTTACTCTCGACCATCAGAAAATAATATTCGGCGTATGCTATCGTCCTCCTTCTCAACGCTCGTTTATTAACAACCTTCATGACGAACTTAACATAATACACAACAGAGTTCCATCGGCTTCCTTGTTTTTACTAGGTCATTTTAACTTTCAGACTATGTCTTGGATTACCCAGCCTCCCACCCTATCTCAATTTTCATCCGATGCCAGTGACTTTCTTGATTTATGCTCCCTTTTTTCATTTACCCAATTAGGCACTAACGCTACCAGAATCTCTGTCAACGCAACCAACACTTTAGATTTGATCCTAACAAATCGAGCTGACTTTGCTTCAGCCATTACCTACTTACCTAACATAAGTGATCACTCTTTGCTCATTTTCAACATTAACACTGCCTGTCCAAAACCTGCAAGAAAGAAAAACCATACTAGATTACATTAGAGTAGACTTCGATGACCTTAACAATGAATTATCAGTTTTTACTCAAAACTTCTTCAGAAACTTTGACAATCGCTCTGTGCAAACTAAGTGTAATATGTTCACGGCCAAAGTTCACGAACTAACTCAGAAATATGTTCCAAGACGCACCATCACTTCCAATCCTCAAGCCCCATGGTATACCGCCCATATAAGACGCCTATCTAACATAAAAAAGCACCGATATCGCACAGCCAGGCTATCACCATGTAACGCTCACTGGGACGCATACAAGACTGCCGGTGATGCCTATATAACTGCGCTTAAGCAAGCAAAAGATAACTTCCTTTCTGACACTTTATCATCCATGCTTTCTACCAACATTAAAAAATTTTGGCGTGTCGTCAACCCGCATACCGAAGAATCTATTAACTTAACGGACGCATCAGGTGACCCTATTCCGGCTCATTTATGCGCATCAGAACTTAACGAAACTTTTGTTCAGAACTTCTCACGCACATCAAATACCAAACATCCCGTTCCACTCCGGTATAATTTCCCTACTATGCCTCAAATTGACATCGATTCATCTGGCGTTGCTAAACTTATTGATGCCCTACAATTTCATTCATCGCCCGGTTTTGACTCCGTTCATGCAAAATTTTTAAAAATACAATTGTCTACAGTTCCTTAATACTAACAAATATTTTTCATCAGACTCTCGATAGTTCCATTCTGCCAACACAATGGAAAGTCGGGAAGGTGGTTCCATTATTGAAATCAGGATATAAAACATCCCCAACAAATTATCGCCCTATCTCGCTCACTAGTACTTGTTGCAAACTATTAGAACATGTCATCTTCACTAACCTTGTGAACTTTCTCGAGTCTAATTTGTTTTTTACACCCGCACAGCATGGCTTTCGGAGGTCATTTTCTTGTGAAACCCAACTTGCCAGCTTCACCATCAACCTTCACCATATTTTAGATCGCGCATCAGAAGCTGACTGCATTTTCCTAGATTACTCGAAAGCATTCGACAAGGTATGTCACCGCTTACTATATTTAAAGCTAACCCAACTGAATATTTACAATGTTCTGAAAGCGGTTGAATACTTTCTGCTTAACCGATCGCAGTTCGTTAACGCTAATAATTTTAATTCACCTTGCAGCACAGTTTACTCGGGCGTGCCACAAGGGTCAGTGCATGGGCCCCTTTTATTTCTTATTTACATCAATGACGTCCTTTCCATTGTATCATCTAACATTCTTTCGTTTGCTGACGACTGTGATGCTTTCCGCGAAATAAAATCCACCGACGATGCTAACATTCTCCAGCGTGATCTATATAACATTTCTCTTAGGAGTAATGAATGGTTAATGGAACTTAATACTAATAAGTGCAAAATGATACGAATATCAAGAGGTCCCAACTCTCCGCCTGTGTACTACCTAAATAACGTTGCCTTGGAAGCGGTTACTTCATATAAATACCTCGGTGTTCATATTTCTGCTGACCTTGACTGGACGCGCCATATTCAGTACATTGCTAACAAAGCTAACCGCATGTTGGGCTACATGCGCCGTAACTTTTCCAAAACTGCATCTTCTTTGAAAATATTGCTTTATAAAACACTAATACTTTCTAATCTGGAATATGCCACAGCGATATGGGATCCACAGCATAAAAAACTGATAACTTTGCTTGAGCTGGTTCAAAATAACGCTGCTCGTTTTATCCTGTCCAACTTTAACCGTACCGCAAGTGTAACAAGCATGAAAGCTAATCTTTACCTCTTCTAGCATCCCGCCGGCAGACAATTCGTTTGAGCGTTTTTCGTAAACTATACCATCACCCCACGCTTCGCGATTTCCTCATTTCGTCCCCCGGATACGTGTCAAATCGTATTGATCATCGTCACAAAGTTGGCATTGAATCATGTACCACTAAAACGGCATTTCAGTCTTTCTTGCCTCGTACATCATGTGAATGGAACCGCATTCCCGCAGATATCGTCGACATAATTGATAACCAGCATTTTCGTTCTGCACTAGCTAACCTTGTAGAAGAGGAGAATGATAATACTTATTCTATATTATGCGCTGTATCTATTTCTGTATTTTTGTAACGACTCCCCTCTTTAATGCCTTTGGCCCTGAGGGTTCAATAAATGAAAAGAAAAATGAAAAATCTCTACCCTATTTACTTCGTCTAAATTAAATTGTCATCATGTGCGTAACTGGTGTTACCTGTAGATTCTGTTGTACTATAAGTTACGTTTGTACAGTCCTGGCGAAACCAACCATTCAGGGAATTCGATTGCCTATAAAAATCAAACTAAAATTAAGGAAGATCAATACGGACGGAAGGAGAGTAAGGAGTAGTAGCGGCCACAAATTCCACAAGATGCCTCAGAGATGCAATGGACCAACTTCGTTCGTGTTTAGCAGGAGTTCACCGCTCTTCATCAAAATGAAAAACCTCCACCTCTAGCCCCGCCAGGCATGGGCTCTGAATGTATTGATGTGCGACAACGAAGCAGGATTATGGAAGTAAAGAATGCGCTGCTCAGAGATCCGCAAGCACTGCATGGCCGACAGTTTTTTTCCTCTCGCGCACCTACTGCCGGACGGTGTGCGTGTGAGCAAGAGCCACAATCTGACGATGTAATCTTGTGTGCCACTGTAACGATGTAATTTCTTCGTATGCAACATTCAAGAAGAGAAGGTTCTGAAACGGGCTAAAAAAAAAACAGTGAGTTAGGTATGGCGCAAGTAACAAGGTCTGCTGAAAACCCGCTTAAGATGCTTCGCACTTGGATGCCCTATTATCGACTTCCGGAAGCGTTAGGGGAAGGCTTAGTGTTGTGCGCGTGAGGTTTGACATGAGATTCCGTCTTTAATCAGTCGTCTATGAAGCTGTTTTGTAATTTAGTTACCCGAAATCTTTCGGCTGCCATCAAAATATTCAGATAAATTTAAGGAAAGTTTTGCTATTGCCACCACAAAGGGCTGCGAATGAGAGCGGCATTTTTGTCCAGGTATGGAAAGAGCAGAATAGTGCGGCTCGCGACCTTCACTCGGTAGCGGATAGGAAAGCTCTGTATTTCTCCTGCGTTCGTGCTTCGTTTTCTGAAACAACGCTTCCGGAAGCATGCTCCAGATTTTCTACACGTTAGAACCATCGCTTGGCTGCGAAAATAGGCTTTGGTTTTATGAGTTCTTTCTCGTGCAGAGGCCGTGCGTTGTTATGAAAACGCTCTTTTGGTTAACTGTGCAGCCGGAATATATAGGCCGCACTTTAATAAAAAACCTACATGTCTGCTGGCAGACAGTTTTCAGAGTTCAGCGCTCGCTGGCGTTCACAACACCGGATACGGCAGATGGTAAAAGTAACGCAGGCACGACTGCAAAATCAGGTCTTAAGCGTTTGCATCCTGCGAGTATCACATTACCTATCAAATGTCAATTGAGCGCACGTAGAACCATGCCGGATCGCAAAAGACTCCCTCTTCGCACAGGGTAAGAGCTAGATAGGTCCTAGCTTGGTTTTCAGTTTCAAGGATGAGAGTGTTCATTGTCCTAAACACAGTACGCTATTGCAAGCATTGAGCTACATTCGAGTGACAAGAAATTACAAAATTAAGATCTAATTTGAAACTTTCATTTCCACTTTCCTTCGGTGACTTTATTGCAGCACTTTAAACGTGACTTTTTTCCGAGCAGTGGTGTTACATAAGTGAAGTGGTACAAAACGTTCCTAAATGATTATGCGCAGTATCCAATGAAGCAGTGTTGATCATGAGCGGCAAAGCCTAAATTCTTAATAAACATTTGCTTCTTTGATGCAAACTTTTATGATGAGTTTGAGGCCGTCGGCGCCGTGTCTCGGTCAGGGAGTGTGTTATGACTGGTTCCCGGTGTGGTTCCAACCGTATTTAAGGGTATCCTTCTTACCTAGCACCCAGTGCGAAGAGAGCACGCAGGACCTTAAGCGTCAGAGACACTGCTCCTTCCAGGAAGGCAGCAAAATGAAAGGCAGAGCCGGAAGATTGTGAGAATGCATTGTTAGAGTCGCCGGAAGGTGAAACCAAGCAAATGGCCACTATATGCACGCAAACAACAAACAACGATCCGCAGCGAGCTAGCCGATACCTTTTAATGACAGCGAGGCTTCGTTCACAGGCAGCGTACTATCGCTCCAACGTCTCAAAAGTACAGCAGCAACTAGAAGCAGAAAGGAAGGTGGTATCCACATATCACGACGACAAGCGCTACTCATCTCTTTAAAATATTGCTTCAGGCGCTGAAAAGAGGGAGAAAAATGCCGTCTTCCTGCTTCACCAAATCGACGGATATCAGAAGAAATTCCAGTCTTATCCCGAAGAAGGAATCAGAGAGTGCGTCATATTCCGATTTCTTTCGCCGAAAGGTTATGATCATGCGCGTACTACTCTGCTGACACTGCCACATAAGTGCACACTTCAGCGCTACGTTGGTCCCAGCTCAACTTCTTCTGGAATGAGTAACGCCATGAAAGGAAGGTTAACTCAGGAGGCTTCCCTTCTCAGCCACAAACAGCACATGGCGTCATTAATAATTGATAAAGCAGCAATAAAGCCAAAGTGCGTATATGATCGGAAGTCCGACGTGGTTTTTGGGTTCAGAGACAAGCCAGGAAACGGTGCGCCACGTACCAAGAACGAAACGCTTGCTAACCGAGTGCTATGTTTCGAGCTCCACGGAGTTGTCAGCTCGTACAAGATACCATGTTCATATTACTTTACAAAGCAACTCAGCGGGAGAGATTTGTATGCGTGGACGAAGGACGTCATCTCTGCAGCTGAGGAATGCGGCTTTGTAGTAATTCGTATCGTTACGGATAACTACTCAGATAACCGAACGATGTTCAAGCACATGGGGAACGGTTCGTTGTCAGCTATAGTGAGGCATCCTCAGGACGATGAAAGAGTAATTTTTTTGAGCTTCGATTCTTGCCATGTTTTTAAGAATGTCCGCAGCCAATTTTTGGAACGGGAGCTCACAGACGGCACTGGCGGCATCAGCGGTGCATTTGTGCAGAAACTGTATGAGCACCTGAAGGAAATGACGGTAAAGTTGGCCAGAAATCTAACACGAAAGCACGTTTATCCGTCGAACCTTGAGAAAATGAACATGCTACGCGCCGTGTAGGTGTTTTCGCCCCAAGTCACCGCGGCTCTAGAGCACCTCCAGCAGAACTCGCGAGTCAGTTCCATTCTCTTTGCTTTCAAGGACGCAACATCTACAATTAAGTTCATGAAAGTGATGAAGAAATGGTTCGACATTCATGACACAACATACAAGGGAAGTGACTGCAAAATGCCCATCTCCAAGGAAGACGATGGCCGACAACTGTGGCTGCAAACTGAGTTTTGCAGCTACGTGAAGAATATTCAAGACTGTTCCATCGCCAATAGTGTTGGGAACTTCACAGAGGAAACATACAGTGCCCTACTTTTCACCACGAAATCCACAGTGGAGGTAACTTAATTTCTACTGAGAAGAGGCGTCTACTACGTTCTTACTAGAAAGTTCAACAGTGATCCTATCTAGGCATTGTTCGGAAAATTGCGCTTTATGTGCGGAGGTAACGACGCGCTGGACGCAAGATTCGTTGCAGCAGCTCTGGATCACATTTTAAAGAAAAAAGCACTGCCATCGAAAGAAGCCACTAATCAAGGTGAAGACGCTGAAGAAGTGGCCGCCTCTGTTCCCCAAGATTTAGTTGAACAATTGAAAGCTCTGCGAGCACATCTTCCAGCTCCGCCTGCGTCTGTTGCTTATTCAGGCTTGGTGTACGTAGGCGGCTATATTGCCAAACTTATCAGTGATCTAGGGTGTGATGCTTGCGTTATGCTTGTGACGACGAACAAGACTAGCAGCCCCCTTTACAAACTTCTGCGTGCCCAGGAGAATTGAGAACTTCACTATCCAAAACCAGAATTTCTAGCTCTCTTGGAAATTATTTAGACGTTTTTTGAAAAGGCGTTCAAGGATCTTCCACGATCCAATATTCTTGAAACTTTACAACTAATCGTTAAGCCACATCTTGAAGATTCTCCCCTCCTATGCTGCCCGGAAGGTGTTGACAGGAGCCACGCCAAACGCTTCACCACGTGAACAACCACGTGACAGCGTGGTGGCGCAGACACAGGGTGGCAAGCCGCCGCAGGGTTGCGCCCCGCACAGGGTGGCGGAGCCGCTAAGCTGAAGGCTCGAAATGCTACCGTAAAGTAGCTATCGCCATAAACGCTAAAAAGCACTCGATAACGCAGGGTCTACTGGGCAAAATAAAGGTTAAATATAAGCTGTTTGTACAGATTATTTACTCCCGTGACCAATCAAAGCTAGAGAAAATCAAGAAACACCGCACTCTCTTAACCGAGACTTGAAATCCGCAATGTTTAATTACCACAACAGCACTCTCTCCTCCATGTCTGGTAAAAATGTGAGCGCGAAATGGTGCCAACCTATTAAACTATTAAACAGGAATCCTAAACCTCCTGTCACCTCAGTAATAAAATACGGCATAGTCATTAGCGGAGAGTATCTCTCTAATAAATTTAATGAACATTTCTCGAGCATCACAAAAAGAGTGCTCTCTTCCACTGCACCGACTGTCGTTTACGCTTTGCGAACACCAACTGTTGCTGAGTCTATATTCATTTTCCCCACAACTGAAGCTGAAGTCGTAGCAGTTTTTACTAACCTAAAATATAACAGTGCAGAGGCCAAAAATGGATTCCACATAAAACCTTTTAAGTTTATTATTGACTTACTTGCTGATCCATTAACTAATATTTGCAACGTTATTCTCGCTACGGGAGTCTTTACGAGAGAAATTCAAGTGGCAAAATTTATTGCCATTCATAAAGGAAGCGACACATCAGATTTAGCAAATTACCGGCCCATCTCGATCCCGCCTGGGTTATCGAAGGGTTTAAAAAATTGTTTTCCAGAATAACTAAATTTTTAGATAAGCATGCGGTCCTGTCGGACCAACAGTTCGGCTTTGAACCTAGAAAATCGACAGAGACAACTTTGATTAAAGAAAGAGAACTAATAATTAAAGCCTTTAAGAGGAAACGCTTGGTCCTTAGCATTTATGTCGATTTCTCAAAGGCATTCAAGTTGCTCAGCCATAATCTGCGGCTACAAAAACTGGAACACTACGGCATTAGGAGAGCCACTTTGTCTCGGCTAAAATCATACCTCATCGCAAACAAATGGTTCCTCAAAATAACAAGTTATCGAGCCTTGAGCCACTTCTCCCTGGTTTTCGCCTGGGCAGCATAATAGGGCCTTTATTGTTCCCTGTTTACATCAATGACATCTTTTTTACCCCTGGCTTTGACCTTGTGGGCTTTGCTGACGATATTACAGCACTGCTGTCAGGTAGCACAGAAGCCGAATTATTTTTGCGAGCCAATAAGTTCCTTGAGTATCTTCATGAGTGGTCAAGAAATAATCATCTGCAAATGAATTCTGAAAAGACGAAGGCCGTTTAATTTAGAACAAGAAACAAAACTCTTCACACCAACTTCACCCAATAACTTGGAGGCTAAACAATTGCAATCGTGCAAAGCATAAAATGCCAAGGAGTAATCTTCTCAGAGTGTCTCAGCTGGTGCGAGCAGGTAAATCGTGCGCGCAAGCAACTGAATCTCTTCAACGGTCTTATTTGCCAACATCGGGGCACACTTCCGCTCAAGTAAGGGTCCTCATTTATCAAGCATTCTTTCTCCCGTAACTGACTTACGGTCTCACAGTTTGGGTAACGATGACTTAGCACAACATATCAAAACTAATAACAACAGAAAAGAGGGAAATTAGAGTAATAGCAAACGTATTGTGGCATACCCACACACATCCAGACGTCATCAAATTAGGCATCCCAAAGAGCACTTCCTTGTTTCTTTTCAGATTGCTATCAGTGTACAAAACTGCGGTGATTACTAATAGTGTGAAACCACTGTCTCGCTTCTAAAAATATCTCGCTATTCAACCGTCTACGGTACCGGCTCTCATTTTCCTTTGTCATTGCCTCTATGTTCCACCAAATACGGCATGCAATTATTTTCGTTTGTTCTGACAAAATGCTTGAAAATTATAAAAAAATAACATATCGGTGAGAGACATCACAGTGAAGAGCCTAAAAACAATTTTGTACCTTTTTGAAGACGTTTAGCTTGAACTTGCTCTGGACTGTGAAAAAAACTATAACGCGGGTGAATTCTGTTTATGTTGTACACTTGGATGATGTGATGCTTTTGTTTTGAGTATTTATATCGCTTTTTGTTGTGCTTGTGATGCTAAATGTTCAAATGCTGCTGTAAATTATTCATGCACGTTGATACTTTAGTTTTTTTTCGACTGCCTCACCTGTAACTGTCTTGTGAAAAACTGAGGCAATACGTTGCATCATGTAACAATGTGGGCCTAGCGGGCCTCTCAAGCTGCATTGAAGCAGCTTTTAAGAACATTCGCTCTTATTGATCACTTTTCGAGATTTCGTAGGGTCTGCTACCTCCCGGAGATCACAGCGCGATGTATGGCAGCAACTACAAAACAGCACATCTTGCATTGAGACTTGTAGCGCCATCTGCAATAACATTGTAGAAACAACCACCTGTCGCGTGCCAGTGATGCCGTCATGGTCCAATATGGTGGATAGCGACTATGCGAGTAGATGTCAGGGGAAGAAATGGCGGCATAGTTTTGGTTTCTAAAATCTAAGATGGCGGCAATTAAAATTGGTTGTGCCCTCCCCTCCCCTGGTTGCCGGCAATATACCGGCGACTAAAACGATCTGTTTCGTTTGGCCTGTTGAAAAAAATCATGCGAGTAACACGTGTCGTGCACCCCCGAGTATAACCCTAGGAACGGGAGGTGAGAGAGGCAAAGACCTTCGGGGGCAGGACACCAGAAACAGCTCACAAGAGCAACAAATATCCAGCCAAAAAAATAAAGAAAGGAAAAGAGAAGGAAACAAAAGGAAAAGAAAACTAAAACAAGAGGAAAAAGGATAAACGGAAAAATTGATCCCTCTTTCCAGGCAGGAGCGTCTCCCTCGCCCTCCTCGCAGCGCCGACCACTGCCGCATTCTCTGTCATGCCACCCCCCCACACACTTTTTCCACTGGCCCAAGCCTTTTATTTTCTGGCCAGCACCATTTTCACTCTTCCCTGGGGGGGGGGGGGGGTGCTTGACCAGTTGAATGCTTAAAGATGACGGCCAAGTTGGCTGGCCACCGACAACTGCCGATTCCCGCCGCCATACAGTCTGTTCATGCGCGTCCTGGTTCCCACAAAGGGAAGATGCCGGCAAAGCGAGCAGCCTTCCGAGAACGCGCAGGGAACTGTCACAGCATGGACACTCGGTGAAATGTATTTTATAAAATATCGGCGTTTAATAGCCGCCCTCAAAACTTTTTACCGTGCTCAGTAATGTCCAAGAGTGGTATATATATTCGGACGGAGGTAATAGAGGAAGTCAGTGTAATAGTTTAGACAACCATGGGTTTCCTTAAGGGCTTCAAATCACGCACTACGCCTACGTTGCTGCTTTTCGCTTTGTTCGCAATACGGCCGCTGCACCCATACTTTACCTACCGCGATTTTAGAATCAGCAGTAGAATTTTATGATCACGAAGCCATCTAATGTGGTATCTGTATTGACTAACATTGACCTAAGACGTAGGCAAGAATTAACTAGCTGGTATCAATGCTCATACAAATACGACTAATGATGTCTTAATGGAAACAATGAATAACTGCGCAAAAAGGACGGGACAAGAGAGAAGAATCACACGAGACAAGCGCAGACTAATAACTGGTTTATTGCACCAACGCCTCCACAAATTGTATGGAAGGTGTAAGGAAGCCTCGAGGCTTCCATAGAACTGTACCGCAAGGAGGTGGAGTTTCTCGGATTGACGAGATGAATATGGATTTTGTCTTTGTGGTCGGTGCGCATGCGCTTTGCTGTCGAAGGAAGGAGGCGTTGGTACAATAAATTTGTTGTTTGTCTGCGCATGCCTCGTGTGATTCTTCTCTCTTGTCCTGTCCTTTATGCGCAGTAATTCATTGTATCGAGGCTTCCATACACGTGTACCGCAAGCAGTTGGAGTTTCTTGGATTGACGAGATGATTATGAATTTTGTCTTTGTGGTCGGTGCGCATGCAATTTGCTGTCGAAGGAAGCAGGCGTTGGTGCAATAAACCAGTTGTTAGTCTGCTCTTGTCTCGTGTGATTCTTCTCTTTGGTCCCGTCCTTTATTCGCAGTTATTCATTGTTTCGAGGATTCCATACACCTGACCCGCAAGGAGTTGGAATCTCTTTGTTTCACGTGATGATTATGGCTTTTGTATTTGTGGTTGGTGCGCATGCGCTTCGCTGTCGAAGGAAGGAGGCGTTGGCGCAATAATCCAGTTGTTAGTCTGCGCTTGTCTCGTGTGATTCTTCTCTCTTGTCCCGTCCTTTATTCGCAGTCATTCATTGTTTCGAGGCTTCCATAAACCTGCACCGCAAGGAGTTGGAGTTTATTGGATTGGCGAGATGATTATGGCTTTTCTCTTTGTGGTTGGTGCGCATGCGCTTTTCGGTCGAAGGAAGGAGGGCGTTGGTACAATAAACCAGTTGTTAGTCTGCGCTTGTCTCGTGTGATTCTTCTCTCTGGTCCCGTCCTTTATTCGCAGTCATTCATTGTTTCGAGGCTTCCATACACCTGCACCGCAAGGAGTTGGAGTTTCTTGGTTTCACGTGATGATTATGGCTTTTGTATTTGTGGTTGGTGCGCATGCGCTTCGCTGTCGAAGGAAGGAGGCGTTGGCGCAATAATCCAGTTGTTAGTCCGCGCTTGTCTCGTGTGATTCTTCTCTCTTGTCCCGCCCTTTATTCGCAGTCATTCATTGTTTCGAGGCTTCCATAAACCTGCACCGCAAGGAGTTGGAGTTTATTGGATTGGCGAGATGATTATGGCTTTTCTCTTTGTGGTTGGTGCGCATGCGCTTTTCGGTCGAAGGAAGGAGGGCGTTGGTACAATAAACCAGTTGTTAGTCTGCGCTTGTCTCGTGTGATTCTTCTCTCTTGGTCCCGTCCTTTATTCGCAGTAATTCATTGTTTCGAGGCTTCCATACACCTGTACCGCAAGGAGTTGGAGTTTCTTGGTTTCACGTGATGATTATGGCTTTTGTATTTGTGGTTGGTGCGCATGCGCTTCGCTGTCGAAGGAAGGAGGCGTTGGCGCAATAATCCAGTTGTTAGTC
>JARKHS020021295.1:0-37754 GCA_030143305.2 Amblyomma americanum
CGCAGCATAAGCACGTGAGTGTTAAAAGTATCAGCAACGAATATATGGGTCGCCTTCATGTGCATGACAAACCCTTAAGCTTCGACAAATGCCGAAAGAAAAGGGGGGGGGGGGGAGGCTTTGAATATATTTCGATAACTTGACGTTTCTTTAGTCTGCACCTGCACAGCGGCATATCGCACATTTGCTTTTTCTACCCATTAAAATGCAGCTGCTATGAAAAACAATGGCATTCACGGCCTCAAGCAGATTGCCTCGGCTGCTGGCCGAGAAACAGATGCTGGCCAGAGATGTACTGCGCTGTACTGCGTCCGTTTGCTGGCCCTAAAAACTAATTGCGTTCAGTCCCGCCGTATCGCTTCACACGTATCTTTAATTTCTAGTGTGTTCTGTTGCACTACTTCTCGGTTGCCTTTTGCTGTTCCGTACTTTACGATATCAAGTTTAGAAACTGCATGTCGCGCGGTATTGACAAAGTCCTTGTTAAGGGTTCTACACACCAAAGACGCAGGGCACACTGTAGCAGTCACTCATTTAATGAAATGGCTGGCCAACCTAGGAACGTGTGGCGCAGTAGCGTGGCCGCGAACGCCATCCAAGCCATTTATGACCACAGACGCACACCGCTCGCATGTCCCCGCATTCTGCCCAGACTTTTACATGACTACTCAGTGCGCATCGCGCTCGACTCCAAGGTGGTCCCAGTACGCGTGTAGCTCATCTGTCGCGCCTTTCCCAAACCAAACTGCCGGCCGAGGTACTATCGGCAAGCAAGTTTGAACAGCGCTCGGTAGCTTATCGATTGTGTGTTGTTGGAGCAACGAACACGATTCGTCTCACTGTTTTCATGCGCACACGCTTGTCTGGCGGACCTGCAAACCAACAAGTGTGGTCCTACACATGGACGACCGTTTTCCGCCGCTCAGCTTCGGAGCAAGCACGCACAGAGAAGCAGGTTTTCGCTACGTAGCGTGCGGGGTGATCGGAGCCACTCGGCCGGCGGACCGGTCACTCGCCGGCGCTCCGTATCGGGGGCAAGGTCGCCCGGGCGCCGCGTGCGAGGGGTCCACGACCGCGTACTCACTCGCCGCGGCGTGTAGCGCCTCCGGCCGTAGGGCTGCTCGAACGTAACTCCGGGCAGGGGCGATTCACAGTCGGCGAAGTTGACGCTCGGCGAGCGCAGGCAGCGTTGAGTCATGGCGACGCCGCTGACCAGCGCGGACTCGGAACGACGGACCCGACGCCGCGGCCCCGGTCCCCACGCATGGTCGTCCCGCAGGCTGCCCGTAGTCGCGGAGCAGGCCCCGGCGCTCTCCAAGGAAGCAGCGGCAGCCGTGGTCCAGGCCTCGCGGCCCCGTTCGCTTGACCCCAAGACCGTCGTTCGCACCGACCCGCAGGGGAACAGCCGGGCAACGGAAGATAAAAAAAAAAGAAGTAGGTGGGAATAGGGAGCACCGGGAGGAACTCGTTCCGAGGCGAGGGTGCCGACAGCGCTGGGCGGCGCTCGCTGCGTCCCAAATATGGCGCCGGCCGATCACGTGGGAACCCCGGCGGCGAACGCGAGGAGGCACTGCGAAAGCACAGCTCGGCCGTGGCCGGTCAGGTGGCGCGAAGAATGCAAACCCAGTTACGGGCAGCCGCCGGTGCGCGTCGCGTGTGTCGGAGGGAAGGCGCGCTCCACTGCGCACGCGCGACGGGAAAGAAGCGAGGGAGCGCCGACGGAGAAGGTGCGGTCTGCAGCGCACAGGTGGCAGCACGCGGCGGGGATTCGGTCCGGCTTATTAACGGAGTCCCGAATGCCGGCGAGCTGGCCTCGGTGCACCGGGCCGCCCGAATCGCGGAGAAAAATAGCACACCTGTCAGCGGCACACCTCGCGCGGACACCGCGCGGGAAGCCAGGGTGATAACGGGGACTCTGCACGGGAAGCTGCCCGCGAAGGAAGGGCGATAGCCGCGGGTTTCAATCAACGCCGAGGTCGAATCGCCCTCTCGCCTCGCGTGCTGCTTTGGAGGACGGCGCCTCCCGTGCCGAGCGACGGCCAGTCCCACCACGACGGAGGACTCTTTCTCCCGGCACGAGTCGCAGTCGGGGCTTCTCAAGAGAGGGCTCGTCCGCGACGAGCGGTGAAGAGAGCTTTCTTGCCAACAGTTTGATACATTTGAGCCCTTCTTCGAATCTGGGGAAGCCACCACACCGGATGACCGTTCGCAGCTGAATACGTCAGAAATTACTCGTTCGCAAACCGCTACTTCACCCAACCGAAACGAACTACAGCAGAGAAATGCTTGCACCTGCATGAAAGTTTTTTGGTGGCTGGCACAATTAAGCAAAATTTGGAGTGAGATACTCACGAATGAGAGATTTTTAGCTTTTTTGTTGGGTTGCCAAATTTAATCAAAAACGTCCCATCAAATGAAGTATTGAATGTTCTCTTTAACGGAAGCTCGTTGTCATCGGTATACTCCCCCTCTCCTATAGGCAGATGCCGCCGCCGGCTTCTGCGCACTGTCGCAGAATAGGGCGGCTGTTTGCGGTGCACTGAACTGACGATGTTTCATTCATCCTGAGAAAACGCTGTCTAGCCTTCGGTGTATAGTGAGGCAGGAACTCGATCCCTCTACTACGGTAGGCGGAAGCTACTGAGCCACTGGCGGAGATTATATCCAAAATCTATGCGCTCCAGGAAGATACACGGCAAACTTACCTAATAATGCAACGTAACTCAATTCTATCCGGCGTAAAAAAATAAAAAAATAGACACCAGCCAGAGACGGAAAACTTATTGATCACTTCTCGCACTCTTGTTTCGCATAACTGGCGCTTGTTATAGAACTGGACTGCGTCAGCATAACGATAGCAAATACACTACAACTTTATTTTAAAAGGCACCCGAATAGTTACAGTTAATAAAAGCCTATAAATGCCTGCTTCTTGCAGTCTGTCTCGCAACCTAGATCCTGATTAGCCCATTCTTGAACAGCACACGTGTAAATATGTTACGCGAGTAAAGTGACCTAGTTTATTCCTCGTTCCCTCACATCGAACTGGCAAAGCGAGGTATGACGCCGATGTGGCACAGGCGACACACAGCGAACTGGTGGCGAGACGTTGTCTCGCTCGGGGTCTGCATTGCCGGCCTGACTCGCTTTTGTTCCACGCTCACGAGAAACAGCCAGCAGCTTCTCGTGGGGCGGCAAACGCTCCGTTCGCGTCCTCGCACGTGTCCTTGCCTGAGCCCTCAAACGGCAGGCTATCGATCAGCAAACACGCCCATCGCCTGCTACGGCTTTTCTTGCTTGCCCCACCTTAGCGTCTGGACGACGGCGGACACCCCTTATTTCGCACGTGGCTAGGTGAACTCGCGCCGTGTGCGGGGAGAGCGTGCTCAGCGAGGAGACGTCAATTTGAGGCGCAGCCACCTAGTCAGCCTGCGTAAGGAAGTTAACCCGTCCCCTGATGTCCTGCCGGATGCGCAGAAAGTGCACTTGCGCGCACCTCCAGACTGCAGGGCAGCTGTCCGAAAACGTGGCGGCGTGAAGGGGGCCCGCCCAACATTATCTCTCCTCCGCACCCCCCTCTTCGGCCCTGTCCGGCACTGAGCTGTTGATCAGCGACAGCTGATCGAGCGTGCTTGCCGAATCATGGCCGCCTACGGAGCCCTGGACTGGGGGGCTCCGCCCAAGAAGAGGACATCACCACTTCTTCACCCAATTCGGGGGCAACCTTTTATTCATTTTTTCCTCCTTCAAGGAAGAGTTGCGCCGTGCCGGCCTATACTGGAACCACTGCATGCAGGTAGATAAAAGAGCGCGCATGTTTCTTTTGACAAGTGTAAGAGCCAGCGCCGCAGGTTTCTTCCATAGCCGGGAAGTTCTGCGTCGCTGCTCGCTGGCAACAGGCCGCGAGTTAGGACTTCGTCCCATCGGACATGCATCACAACGTGCAAGAGAACGAGAAAACAAGCTAGCCATCTGCGCCACAGTAGACAGTCGAGGCAGCAAAAAAAAAAAATCAGTTTAATCAAGACCGCAGTAACAGCAGTCATTGTCGCTTTCTGCTGAACGAAGAAAGACAAAAAACCGGGCCTTCCATTTGGGACAAAGCGCGCCAGCGTGACAAAGCCGGCTTTCCTTCGCGCGCCCTGCGAAAGGCTGGCCAAATTGAGTTTAACGCACAGCGGCCAGATGGGAGCAGAGTAGAGCAAGAGTCGTTCCCGTAACGAGCAGAGGAGATTACGGGCCTGCCGAGGAGGGCGCGCAATTCACTGGGCGCAGCGGAGAACACCGTTGCTCCTTTAATCTCGCTCGCCAACAAGCCAGACAAAACCCGCCGAAAGCGGCCGCGGACTCTGCGCCGCGCCCAGAACGGCGCTGTATAAGAGCAGCGGCGGCTTATTCGAAGCGGCGCGAGACGCACAAGTGTATCACAGAAACTCGCGCCGGACAACAACACAGCGGGCAGCATGTCACATAGCCTCGACGCCTCTTCCCATGTTTCAATGCGACCGAAGACAGCGTGCGAATGAAGAGACCAAGTGGCCACGTGATACGTAGGATGCTTCGCAACAATGGCTATAGGAACTCATTCGAAGACGGTTCGCCTAACAGTATATAGGACGGTTCATAGATACTGCCAGCCGAATACTCACTGAATCATTCGTCCAGGTGTTCAGGGCAGCGTTTTTCTTCAAGCCTTAGAGACGTGTTCGGTTCTTCTGTCGCGATCGCGTAAAATCTCATAACGCTCACCCTGAAAGCTTCTTTGCACAGGCCTCAAGCCCAGGTTGCCGACCAGATTCTGAAGACGCTCTTGACTCGTCCAGCCTCACCAACTACTTGCAGCGCTACTGCCGCCAAGCATATGGACGTGCTATTTTATACAAAACCAACTAGTCCAACAAGCTAATTTGATATGGAAGATTCACCTTTAGCAGTCACGCAGGGATGGCCGAATGGGTAAAGCTGCAATAATTTACCCATTTTTTGCCACCCTTTCAGGTGCGAAAGAGGCTCTTCCGGGGCTTGCCCATGCGCACTATATTCCTAGCCTCTGCACACTGATTATTGTTAATTATTGCACACAAACGCGTTAATTGAATATCATGCACTAAAAAAAAACTGCCACGTGTTTAAGCTTTGCTGCATAAGGCGCTAAAGTCGGCGAAAGCTGCGGCTGTGCTGCTTGTATTTTGCTAACGCTTAATAACTACGGTAAACTCTAAGACCCAGAGACCTTGTGGCAGCCTGGGCCATCACAACGATCTTAACGAGCGCACGTTCACGTGCCTGGCACTGGCCACATAACCGGATGTTGACGGTTTACGCTGTTAATGCTGACTCAGTCGGGGAGCGCTCCGTATAGCAAACCTTCGCCGTAAAATGCGTAAATGGCCTAATGGCTAAAGGAGACTTGAGGACAGACTGTGAAGTTGGCCTTGAATCGAAAGGATACCGCGTCCTTGTAACCAGGACCGTCGTCCTTACCAAGAACGGATCTTTTATAAGCTATAGAACACCAGAAAACAACCCACAGATGTCGCCATCACCGGCAGATTTGGCAAGTAAACTGCAATGCGCAGACACGGATTTTTTTTTTTTTTCGTGGCTCCCAGTGGCTATTTAGGCTACACCACCATTCACTTCAAAACGGTGATCACAGAGTCATGTTCGGCGTAGATGTCACTAGTTTAGATCTACAGGCGTTGAATGAAATTTTCTTAGCAATAAATGCGTCTTTTGCTGCCAGATAACGTACCCAGAAAGAGCATTTTAATCGTTTTTTACGAAAACAAAAAATTGAATGCAGTGATCCTTTTAAGAGAACACTGAGGACAGCTATTTTTAATCGGGGATTCCAGAGGCTATGCTACACCGCCGTTCACTCCAAAACGGTGATCACGGGGTCGTGTTCGGCGTAGACGTCAATGGACTGGGGGAAGATTTTTAAATCCAATTTTCTTGCCGACAACTGTTTTTTGCTGCCACACAAACGTCAAACTATATCCGGAAAGAGTCAGAGAATGTATTTTTCCTGACAGCAATAATTGGATAGAGTTTTATCCAGTGTCCCTAACGTCGGTACCAAGTAAGCCACTGACCGCTGCGGCGGCTCAGCGGTTATGGCGCTCGGCTGCTGGCCCGAAAGACGTTGGTTCGGTCCCGACTACGGCGATCAAATTTCGATAGAGGCGAAAAGCTAGAGGCCCGTGCACTGTGCGATGTCAGTGCACGTAAAAAAAGGGGGGCAGGTTATCCAGAAACCCATAAACCAAACCAAGTAGGGTAGTGGCTCTGCACCGGCATGGGTTCGGATCCCGCTCGGCATACAAAGAGCTTTTTTTTTTCGTCTTGTATATGAAAGCACGACGTTTCCTTTTACGTTTATATAAATCACGAGGTCTGCCCGTAATGGCGCCGCCTGTTGACCCGCTTTCCAGGCACTCTTACCACCATTGCTCACCTCTCCCTGTGTTCCTTCTGTCCCTGATTCGCGCCGCGTCCGCTGTGATAACTGGCGCGGTATAGACGCGCGGGCCTCAAGAGTGCATAGGCCAGTTCCTTTTTCTTCATTGTCTCACGTCATGGTCACCTTCGGATTCGCGTGCAGACAGCCGGCGCGCGCATGCCCAGGCGCACAGACCACTCTGTAAAAAGAAGCGAGAAGGAAATGGCAAGCGGGGGATATGCGCAGAGCGCAGGCGCTCCCCACAGGAATTTCTGCGGACACGCTCGAAATGCGTGCTAACGAGCACGCTGTACTGGACGGACGCTGCCGCCGCAGAAAGGCTCAAGGCTGCGCCTCTGGGCAGATTGAATCGAAACGCGACGAATGAGAGTAGGAGAGAGGCGGCGCAGATCACGCTCTCGGGTGCGTTGCATTCAAGCTGAGCGGGAGGCAGTGATCGAGCGCGACCCAGCTACAGGGCGCGGCTCGACGAGGCTCAAGGCGCCAATGATGTTGCCGCGCGTGCTGCGAGCGATCCGACGGGAACCTGCTGGCCGGCCTCAGCCACGGCAGCACCCGATGGGCGAGGAACGGCGCTATTTCGGGGACGCTGGGGAATCGATGCGTCCCTAACTTGCACTGAATATCGCCTTCTGCATACGCGCTCCCTTCGTGCCGCCAAAGGAAAGTCGGCGAGGGAGTTCCTCGGGGAAAACTGTCTCGTGGAGTCACGCTCGTTGCCGTAATTGATTCACCTTCCAGCGTGCTCAATGCTGCTACGGTGTATCTCGAACACAAAGGACGGTATACCCCACAAGAGCGAGCACAGCGGAGCTCTGCTGCTTTCGACGGAAGCAAACAGGGGCAGGAGGGCAGCAGCATGGCGCCTCGCTGCTCGGAGGACGCGTGCCCATACAACGAACAAACCCTCAATCGCAGCCGCCGGAAAGGTCCCAGGGCGCGCGTCGAACGTGAAGCGCCGAAGCACAAAGCGCTGCATTGCGCGGGGCTGCGCTCCCTCGCGGAATTACTGGCCTCCTACTGGCGGTCAGATAATTGCGTACAAGGCCGCCTCGGCTCGGCCACAGCAGTGTTCGGGAAGCGGGCTCCCCAGTCTCGGTGCTGATTGGGTTGCCGCGGGGATGACTGTGATTGGTTGCGAACAGGCGCCGAGCAATCAGCCAGGCAGCTGCGTGCCCTTCGCCGCCCACGAAGATGGAATACGCAAGTGGTGCTTCTCACGCATTAAAACCTCCAGCGTTCGCGCGCCTTTGCCGGGTCAAAGGCGCTCTAGGCCAGCCGAGAGAAAGTCCACGATCCGGTCGCAACGCCTCCGGCACGTCTTAGTTCGCTTGCTTACAGCCCGGCAGCGGTGTCGTGCGCGCTCGAATTAATAAGAAAGTCTGCCCCATTTGTTTTTAAGTGAACGGTCTCGAACAATTTTAATCCACTGCACTGCCTCTGTATAATACCGTAGAATTCATTCCATTCATCATAGACGCAGTACAGTCAAACCTTGCGATAACGAAATGGTTTATAACGAAATATTTAATATACCGAAGGGATATCCGTTCCCCTTAGAAACCCTCATAGATGCCCATGTAACTGACATGGTGTGCTTGACGGTATCGACATCCCGCTTGTTTCACAGGGCCATGCGGAGGAAAACGAAAACGCAGAACAATTTCCGCTGACCACAAACCAGCCATCATGAAGGCCTTAAGTCTGGCGAACGCACTTCCCAGAAGACGCTTCTGCCATGCAGTGAAGTGCTGCGGCCCGCGTGCTCACTAGCTGCGCGGCAAAGCCAACCGAACCACAACGGACGAACTCCACGTGAGCTCCGCTGATTTCGTGTTTTTACCCTAGACAGTGAGACCCTACAATACTTCCGTTGATATCACCGGTTTCCTGAAGACGAGCGGAATCCAGGGACACCAACCAGAAGTACGTACAACAAGTTTTGACCATTTTAGGTCAACTTTTCCCCGTGACCAAGCCAGATGCCTCGCTAGGCCTACTGCGCCGCGCCGAAGAATACGGAGCTCTGCGTCGCAGTGGCGTTCGCTACCTGCGTCGCAGCAGCGTTCGCCAGCTGGGCTGCGCCGTGGACCGTGCCCGCGCGCCGTAGGTCGCCATGAGGGTCACCGTAGAAGGCATCCCAATTTCTCGAGAAGAATTAGCAGCCAGTGATTGGTTGACTAAAGTTAACAAGCTCCGGGAAGCGCGAACAACATCAGGGCCTGCCGTGCCAGCTTTCCCTGGAGACAAAGCGGGACCGAACCAAGCGTCCCAAATCGACAATGGGCTACGTGCGAAGACGGAAGCTGAACTCACGCCTCGGCAACGAGGACGCTTACTAGCCAAAAAATCTGTAGCATCGAACCAGCCTCGCTTACCCAGCAACGCTCTCAAGCTAATTGTGCGCCCACGGGGCGGACTGCTACTCTCCAAGATTACAACCTACCAACTACTGGAAGCAATTTGCACTGCTGCTCGCTTCCCCAGGGACGCTGTTCGTCACGAAGACCTAATACAAGCTAACCTGATCCAGAATACTTTCGCGTACTGCACCCCAGTCGTCGAAAGAGCTGAACGGATGATGCAACTCAAAGAGATCACCGTTGACAACAAGGCGTATGAGATATCCGTCTACTGCGCTCCAGATGATAGCTCGAGCCGTGGTGTGATTCGCGGCGTCGACCTCCGACTGGATCGAAATACAATCCAAGCAGAGTTACAGGACAACCGTAACCCACCCATTCTGGACTTTCGGCGGCTCGGGAACACCACCGCAGTACTCATCACATTCGCTCAGCGCCAAGTGCCTACCTGGGTCTACTTTTGCAATAGTCGCCACAGATGCAACTTATTCAAGAAGAAGTACGAGGTGTGCTATCGCTGTGGCGAGCTCGGTCATCGAGCCGATGTTTGTGCAAGCCCAACTACTAAGTGTAGAGGTTGCGGACTATCCAATCCTACCACCGACCACACGTGCAAACCAATCTGCCGCCTGTGCGGTAAAGAACATTTCACGGGCGATAGTCGCTGCAGGGAAATCTTCAGGATTCCTTACGAAGTCAAGCGCAGGAAGTGGGAGAAAATTCGAAATGCTGAGGCAGAGAAACTCAAGACCCAAGAGACCGCCAAGCGGATCACACTCCAGCGCACCAGCCGATGGGACCGGCAACGCTCCGATAGCCAGCAGCGGCAGCTCCGAGACCGCTCGAGCTCTTTTCCACCGCTCAAGTCTCCCGCTCCACGGATGGGTTCTCAGGGGCCCTCCCGGACCAATCCCGGGCCACCTGCAGTCGTCCAGCAGACAGGGGACTCTCCTCATCCTTTGCAGCAGCCACCTGGGCCACTACCATCTCTACCCGATCTACGAGAACGTCAAGAACCGGTGAGTACGCAGGAAGGGACTCCCACTACTCTAGACACACACAAAGCGATTATGGAACTGACAGCAGTCATCCACCAACTTATACTCAGAGTAGAGGCTCTCGAAAAGCCAATGGCCACACTCCCTTCGTCTCCCCCGCATCCGCAGGGATCATATGAATCAGTACCTATGGATATCGCTCCTCCCAACCGATCCGCACAAAAACGCAAAGCAACGTCCGACACCGACTCACCCGCGGAGGGTTGGCAGGCGCGTTTTGCCAAAGTTGAGGAAAGCTGCAACCTCAGTCAAACTCGCATCAAAGCTTTAGAAGCACACATCGAACGCTCACTCCACACAATCGGCTCACAAGTCACGCAACAATTTGACATGCTGAAAAAAGCTATAGAAGCACAGGGCAAACTCCTCGCTGCCGTGGTACCCGCGGCCCCTGCGCCGACACCCGTTCAAACCCCACAACTATCCCCGCCTAATCATGGCGAGCAGCTCGGGTAACACCACCATCTGGCAGTGGAACTGTCGTGGGTTCGCGCGTAAGCGTCCGGTCCTCCAGCAGTTCCTCGCCGCGAGTGATCGCCCCGAACTAATAGCTCTCCAGGAATGCGACAAGAACACGAAACTTGCCGGTTACAGTACATACCTATCGGAACGAGTAAAACCTCGAATAGCTACTCTCGTCAAACGTAACCTCACTGTCCTCCAACACAATTTAGATCCAACTTTCCCCGAATACGTTTTCTTAGAAATATTACCCCGACCCTCGCGTAAACGTTGCACTAGTCTGTTTATAATTAATGTCTACAGCCCTCCCCGAGCTCATAAGGATATTTTCGGTCCGCTTTTCCTCAAAGCCCAGCAGCTGGCGCAGGGGCAACCCCTCCTCATTCTCGGTGACTTTAATGCGCATCACCGCGCTTGGGGCTACCACTATGACTCCGCTAAAGGTCGACGCCTTTGGAATGACTGGCATATGAACCAGCTGACTCTTATCACGGACGTGTCCTACCCCACTAGACACGGTACAGGCCTACATCGTGATACAACGCCGGATCTGGCCTTTACGACCTCCGGAGTTAAAGCGACTTGGTGTCACACTCACGAAAACTTTGGGAGTGATCACTTCATACTCGAAATCGTAATACACGAGCCCACCAGGCAATGTACGCGGCCAGCTCAGGTGATTGACTGGGACTCCTTCCGGAAGCACAGGAACCAGCAGGACATACCTCCCGCTATAACTGATATCAAGGCGTGGACAACCGAAATTGTCAAACAAGTGGCCGACGCCACTCACACCGTCGAGTTAGAGGACAGTATCCCACACTGCGACCGCTACTACGCCCATCTGTGGGAGCGCAAGAAGTCGCTCGAAGCTCTACTTGCCACTCGGAAATGGGACCGCAATATCCGACGTAGACTGGCGCGCGCACATACGAATATCGAGAAATATGCAATAGAACTCACTCGACAGAGCTGGCACAACATATGTGACCAGATGAACAACACTCCAAACGCTCGTAAGACGTGGAACCTCCTTCGACATTTACTCGACCCAGAAGGAGGCAAGCTCCAAACACGCCAACAGCTCGAGCGAATCTTCCACCAGTATCCTGGCACGTCTGACGAGCTTAAACAAGAGCTTATAAATACTTACATCCGCCCTGAACCAACAACCAACCTCCCTTTCTATCAGGGCGCGGAAAATCTCTGTCTAGACGCTCCGATCACTTTAGCGGAGGTCCGAGCAGAACTCAATCGCCTCAAGACGACTTCGGCGGCCGGTCCTGACCGCATTTCAAATAAAATGCTTAGGAATCTAGACGACGCATCCATTCATGCTCTTACCGACTATTTTCAAGAATGTTGGGCCAGCGGTACCATCCCTCAAGAGTGGAAATGCGCCAATCTAGTCCTCATCCCCAAGCCAGGCAAACCACCAACCTTGGCCAACCTCCGTCCCATCTCTCTCACGTCCTGCGTTGGGAAGCTGATGGAACACGTTATCCAGACCAGACTCTCACGATACCTTGAAGACAACCATCTTCTACCAGACACTATGTTCGGCTTCCGCCCTCATTTAGCAGCCCCGGACATTATGCTTCTTCTCCATCATCAGGTAGTCATGAGACGTACACTAGACACAAAAGTCATCGTCGGCCTCGATGTTGCCAAGGCATTCGACAACGTCCTCCATGAAGCGATTCTTCAACAACTTCAAGCTCTCGGTGTCGGACATCGCATGTATGCGTACATCCGAAACTTTCTCACCGACCGCACAGTGCAACTTAAAGCCGGCACGGGAGATCCTTCCATCATCTCTCCGGGAAACCGTGGCACGCCGCAAGGCGCCGTACTTTCGCCGATGCTTTTTAACGTCGCACTGATAGGCCTGCCGAAGCTACTGGCCGACATCCCCCACCTGCATCACAGCATTTATGCTGACGACCTCACACTTTGGATCACGCGCGGCAGTGACGGCCAGATTGAAGAGACTTTACAGACCGCGATCGAACGGATCGGAGATTATCTAAGTACAGTTGGCCTCACGTGCTCGGCGACAAAGTCCGAGTATATCATCATTCCTTCCCCGGGACGACGCCCTTCAAAGATACTTCCGGACATCAACCTCCAGGTGCAAGGAAACCCGATTCCTCGAACAGACAACATCAGGATCCTGGGCTTGCATCTACAGTCCAACGGCAGCAACAACATCACGATCCAACGCATCGACCAGTCGGTTGTGCAGATCGGACGCCTCCTTAAGCGAATCTCCAACAAGCATCATGGCATGCGAGAGTCCAACCTCCTGCGCCTCGTTCAAGCTTTCGTCTGCTCCCGCATTACCTACTCTGGACCCTACTTACGTCTCACTCGTGCCGAAAGCGAACGGCTAGACGCGTCACTTCGAAAAGCATACAAGACGGCCCTAGGTCTTCCCATGTCCACAGCTACCCATAAGCTCATGGCTCTCGGAATCTCCAATACCGTGAGCGAACTGATCGAAGCAACCCTCACCGCCCAGTATGAGCGGCTCTCACTCACACACGCTGGCCGAGCGGTACTGCAGCAAGTTGGGATCTCCCCGCCGAGATCGGCCCCAAGTTACGCTGAACTTCCATCGGAATATCGCCTAAATCTCCGCATTCCTCCCATTCCCAAACGGATGCACCCGGAACACCACGCCGAGAGACGGGCCGACCGGGCTCGTCAGTTCGAGAAACGCTTCAGCGGACGTCCGGACGTCACGTATACGGACGCCTCTTACCATCCATCGAGGCCAGCGATGGTGGCGGTAGCTCTCGCCCCTCACCGCAGCTGGTACACAGCCTGCAGCATTCGCAATACAGAAACAGTCACCGCAGCTGAGGAGGTTGCCATTGCGCTCGCGCTAGCCGACCCTAATACCAAAGTCGTCATCAGTGACTCTCAACAGGCTATTCGCAATTACGATGCTGGCCGTATCTCTTGCCAGGCGTTACACATTCTACGTTCTACAGCACCCTCTTCCACATCTCGCTTACTTCTTTGGGCTCCAGCCCACGAGTCGCTCAGCGGAAACGCCCAGGCACACACACTCGCTCGAGATCTCAGCTGCCGAGCCGAGAGTATGATCAGCCACCCTGCTTCCGCTGACACTAATATCCCACGCGCTTCACTATCTCTACTCACCACTTACACGGACATACTCCAGCACTACAGACTCCAAAGGTGCACATATCCTCCCGCACACCGCGATCTAACAAGGCGCGAGGCCGTCCAATGGCGCAAACTACAAACTGGCAGCTTCCCACACCCCCTCTTATACAGCAAGATCTTTCCGGAACAGATAGCCCCCATGTGTAAACACTGCTCAACTCCGGCCACACTCATACACATGGTGTGGACATGTCCACATTACAACAGAGACAACGCAAACACCCCAGAGACGTGGGAGTCTCTCCTGTGTACTTCCAAGCCAGCAGACCAACGCTGGCTTATCCAGCGCGCGGTGGAGGCCGCGGCATCCCAAAGGATCCCCGCCGACCTCCTCTAAGTCAGCGCAACCGGTCCTTTGACTGGTCCCCTGTTTTTGGGCGCAATAAAAGAGTTTACCTACCTACCTACCACGCACTCGCGACGAGAGCGCCGCCATATACGCTCTCTTTCACGGCGGGCCGTACCCGCTTCAGCACCAAAAACAGGAGCTAAATATGCTGGATAGATTTCTCCCTCCCCTCTAAGACATTTCATTCTTCCGAGATCCACATTCTAAGCACTGAAGCCAATTTGGCAGCCGAAGAAACGGGCGAGCGTTGGCAAGGCTGACATATCCCGTTGGCGTATATAGTCTGCTGACACCCTTGTGTATAGACGGACAAGTAGTGCGCACCAATAAATGAAAACTGAAATCAGACAGTAGCCGATGGTTTTCGGGTAAAGCGCTAGTTCCCACCTGGTTTCTAGGTCTATGCGGCTCCACCTCCGGCAAAGGTTGATTCAAAAACTTAGTAAATGCAGCGAGGTGTCGCTTTATTTGGAGTCCAATGCGCTTCTCGAGCTCTTTACACAAGGGTGGCGCATACTGTACGTATATTCGGCCGTGTGGTGGGCGCTCTATGCGCATGTTGAAGGCTCCCGCAACGCACATCGGCGGCACACTAAACTCCAGCTGTGTTATCGTCGCTAAACAACGTGGCAGGTATGCCAGCTGGCATGTGAAAGCTGAAACCAAGGCCGCGTACCGCTATGGCGAAGCAACGGCTATAACGAAGAAATCGCGGGGCCCCTTCGACTTCTTTATAACGAAGTTCAATTCCAGTGCAGGTCATTGGCTAGCTGCTACTGAAGACACACAGGCGACTTCTTTCACCAAAATATGTTTAGGTCACTGGTGCTTAGCCCACAGTCCCACTGTATCACGGTCAGCTTGAACGCAGGTGGCTTTACCGGTGGTGGCGCACGCGATGCACACATTTGTCGACATTAGGACCCACCAATACTCCCACCCACGTTGCAGTGCCTGTTGTAGATGTCCATGACCAACCGGAGGACAAACGCCTTAATTAGGCACACCCTGTGGCACCACTGAAGAACACTTACAGTGGTTCGCTCCCGAGGTTCGCCCGTCAATGAAGACGCAGTGCGCTAACGTCAGACGCACCCCTCTAAACGATATACACGTCGCGTGTCTAATGACCCCGTTCTGAACTACTGAAGCTGCACCATGGGCAACAAAATGGCGCCCGTGACGTCACGTGAATACCCAGGCTATAGCGTCAGCGAGCACGAGGCGCACGCATGCGCCCGACGCTTCGTATGCTTCACATGAACCATTGCAACTTTGGCGAAAGCGGTCCATAAAGATGCGATATTAAAAAAAAAACAAAGTGTGTCTAAGATGCGTTCTACTTCAATTGACTGCAGCACTGAAAAGTCGATGCGGTCATGCCTACGAGAATTGTTTTTCGGGGCTTTGAAACTTTGATTCATGCGATATCATTAGATCACATCAGAGAAAACACCCGTCAATGTCAGAGACGAAATTCACTGATTGGTCGAGGAAGGTCACGTGACCTTGTGACGTCATTACAACCTGCCCACCGGGCTGCGAGCAACCTAGTTTCTAGAAAGCAACAAAGATAGAGAATCAGCCAAAAATCAGAACACAAATGCGTCATATGCAAATTTTGGCACCGTCACAGCATAGCGGATACCTGCTACTGCAGCTAGCAGTGCGAATATGGTGGTTGATATCAATAATTGCAAAGAAACTGACGCAGACGCACACCGAAGTTGCAACAAAAGCTGCGACAAATGTGAAATATAAAGCTAACGCATTCCACCCTTAAGAAGTGTCTCCATAGTTTTTGAGGTGCTTTGGTCATTGGGTGGAGCCCTTAGTCTAAGGACCCCATTGAATTCTGCCGCCTTCCTTGCTCCTTCAGGCCAGTTTCCTCAGGCTCTCTGGGCCCGAGGTGGTCAGCACTTCATCCCATTCTCATTGTAATGATTTATTTATTTCCTCGACACTCCCATGCCGTGTTGAAGCGATGAATTTCTAGGCAAAACAGTCACAGAGCATAAACTCTCGGTCCACTTCTACCAATCAGAAATCAAGATAGCGGTCAAATAACGGCGCGCCGTACTTCGACTCTCAACCCGAAGAACGCTAGGGTAAGCGTCGGATGGCTTCGATCGTTCGTTCCCTTTCGGGTTAAGCACGAGGTAACTCGGGAGCAATGCAGGCTGAGCGGATAAACAGCACAGCGTGCGCAGATTTGCTGAAAAGCTTCATTCACACTGTTATCAGGAGTAAACGGTGCGCACGTCTGTGGAGGGTGACAAGGCTACGTAGAGGTTCGCGCGAGTTGGTTGTTCATACAGCTCGTTGATTTAGAGAAAACCTAGCGCAAAAACATGCAACCACAAAGACAGAACAGACGAGACACGCTTGTGTCTCGTCTGTTCTGTCTTTGTGGTTGCATGTTTTTGCGCTAGGTTTTCTCTAAATCAAGTATGCACCAACTAGCCCAAAAAGAGGTGTTAATACAGCTCGTTGTTCAGCCAACTCGCTCGAACCTCTATGCCCTTGTGAACATCATTTCAGTTTTCTTCTTAGCGCTGTGAGCGTCCAACCATAATAGTGTGAAGGTTGAGGTCGTTGTGAGCCACGGGCGGAATTATTCTTGCGATTATTCTGGCAGAAATCGCATCTCAGTAGCTTAAATACTAATATTACATACGAAACTTGCAGCACAGCTCTGTGACCTAGCAAATCTGCGTCATCATGCACACAAGCACCTGCAGTAGTCCGGCTGATATCACAATCCGGGATATAGAATCTGAGCGCCTGCCGCATCCGCCGTTCTCACCGTACTCCGCTCCCAGGGATCTACATGCGTTTAGGCTGTCGAGAGAGGCCATGAGAGGCTGCACTCGGGGCTACATTCGCAAGCAAAGCAAATTATTTCAAGTATTATCCACGAACCTCCAAAGCGCCGGAATACTTGCACTGTACATATCGGAGGGCTATGCCGAGAAATGATGCACAAGTATTTCGTTTCAATACACTGTGACGTTAAATCGAAAACAATTTTTAAAAAAGCCCGCAGGATGGTGACGAGTGTGCAACGCGAATGCCTGAGCGTTAGCTGTGGTGTGACCAAAAGAATTTTTCACAAACATGGTCTTTTTTTTTTTACCCTGGCAAAGTAAGACAGCTGGATGTGGATTCGAACTTGCCCAGGACGAAAGTGATACTGATAAGTAAACTTCGAAGTGAAGTTCACTTCAGAATATCGAGTGAACTTCTTTCGAAAGATTGCTTATGGCAGTGACGGTTAACATCTACGTCTGTTTAGACGCGCTGGTTAGAGTGTACGAACTTGAACACCCGTGCGAACAAGGCAACACGAACTACCTTTGCAGGCAGAGGTGTTCGAAACTGGGTCTGCCCTCGAAAGTGCGCAGCGGGGTTTTCGGAGCCTCTTCTAGGCGCACGCCCGAAAGAAATCTAGATGCCGCGGACCGGGGGCGTTTGTACCCATCCTCGTCCGGCGGTGGGTTTCGAACCAGCCACCTCCCGAAGCCGAGGCGGATGCCAAAGGCACTCCCTCTCTCGACCTTGCCACCTGCCTTTGGACGCCGACGACGACACGAAACCGAGCAACGAGCTGATAAGAGCGTTTCTGAAAACATTCGAACAGCGTCACTACAGGACGCCCGGTTTGGAGCGGACTGCTGGGCATTCACAATGTCAAGACAGGGCGGCGCAAGCTGAGCTCATGCATAAAAGAAAGCGGCGTTTTTGCCAAAAGCGCAGGCGCGCGCGCTTTGCCGGGCTTTTCCCTCCGGCCTAAAAATAGCGCGAAGCCTGGAGAGGCACGTTTCGGCCGCTTATGACCCGATTCGTTCGCGATCGATGAATGGATGGCGCGATTAACCCCGGATAAAAAGACAGGAGAGAGGGAGAAAAAAAAAACGCGACACGACGTACCACCGACAAACACGAGAAAACGGCTAGCCCGGGAGCTTCCCTTCCCCGTCGCTTAACCTGACCAATTTATGCCCCGATCATGAAGACGTCGGATAGAAGTTCCGGGCTATATTGGCGCTTCACGCCGGAGACAACGCAGCAGAGAAACGCGCACGGCACGAAGGATAAACGAAGCAAGCTAGATACCTTGAACCTAGCCGGTTCAAGAAGAAGGGGAAAAAAAGTCACTGTAACAGTTTTCCGCAGTGCGACGTCAAAAAAACCGCAAGACGCCGGTCTTGAAATACATCACAAAAACGCTCCTTCAACATAAGCACAAGTGCCCCGTGGCATGACGTGGCTCCCCGCAGCCCACGGGCTCTGCCCGGTTCCATACCAAGGGCGCTGACGAAGAGCGCCACTGAAGGAAGATGCGCCCGCCGTTCGTGACCCACTCCATTAGCGCTAATTGATCACGGGGTCCCCCGCCGAACGAACTGGATGTCCCGCTCACTGCGCCCCGGGAGCGCATTAAAGTAGTTGCGCTCCGGCCGGCGTCCATTCTCGTCCAGTCCAGTTTACACCGAAGCGGGCCGTCCTTCAAGAGCGGCGCAGGGCCGGCGTAGTACGTCCTCCGACGATACCCGACCCAGCCGTGCCCAGTGGTCGTTACTCCAGCCGGGACACGGCTCGATGCGACGGGCAGACATGCGACGAGGAGGGGCGTGAAAAAGGAAAGGGCGCCCTGGGGGCCAAACCAACGACGGGCGGGAAAAGGTCCCGAGCGCGCGCGTTCCTGCCCCTCCGCACGCATCGATCTGAGCGAAGAGACACCCTCCTCCTCCGGGCTCCGCACCAAGTTCGCTACGGTCTTCTTCCTTCGCACCCGCGGGTCAGAAACGGCCCTCGTTTCCTCCAAGTTGTACTCGGAGGTTGAAGCTCCCCTTCCCACATCGCTCACTGCAGCCAGTTACCATTTCCACAGCGTGAGGGGACGAACGATGGAACGCGTTTTCTTCGGTGACTCTGCTCCTCCGAAACACGGCTTCATCGAGCAAGGCGATGCTTAACGTCGTTAGGTGCCGACTTACGTGGAACCTGCGCGACTCGCTGACTGGCGCCCTCGCCAGGACGCGCTTCCCCACTTTCCCTCTTCGCGCGCGCGATCGACAACAAAAACCCACTCCCGCACAGAAATGGGGAGAGGGGGAGAGACACGACAGGAGGATCGCCCCTCCTCCCATCCATCCTCCCTGGACAGAACGGGTCGTCGTTCTCTGCGAGCGCGAGGAAAGTTGGCCACCGGCGCCGTTTCCCCCTCCGCCTCCTCTCGCTCGAGGGCGAAACGAGCCAACTCCATTCCGACGAGGCGCCCGCCCGCCGCGCGCACAATTTGTCGACTCCGGGGCGCCACAGGAGCTCGCCCGGTGGGAAAGGAGTGTTCGCCCAAGGCACGGAGGATGTGCGCCAGTTGGCCTATCAGTGGAAGGCCGGAGCGAAAGATAAAACGTTTCCCGAACGAAACAAATTCGATGCTCACCACGAACGTATCTGTACGTAGCACGGGAAACACATTAGCACAGACGTCACGGGGCGCTACGTCGAAAGACTGGAGGGATTATCGCGCTTCACCACGGTCCACAGCTGCGCGACTCTAGAACCGGGGAAACTGGCCCGAAAGGTAACTGAGATGCTTGCGAAGGGTCTTGAACAAGTGAGCTTCAAGGCCTACCTCAAAACCAGTAAGCGCGTTGTTATCTGCGTTCTCGTGCCGAACTGCGCCAGTACACTTCACGGAAGGCCCACAGTCCCACAGTGGGTGCTACCATTGTGAAACACCTCACATAAAAAGACGGAGCACTAGTAAAGGGCTGGACGAATAAGAGCGATTAGGTTTTTCATACGTGCTGAATTGACGCGCGCATGCTCACCGAGAGGGGGGGGGGGGGGGGGGGTCTTCCGATCTCGCTGCAGTTGTCAGTCGGTTCTTGTTCGTCCTGTCCTTTTCAAGTGTTCAGTCTTCTTGTTAGCGGTGTCTCACAGTGCATTATCAGCTGGCCCGACGTTCTACGTTACTCGGTGCAACCAACACTGTTAACCGCGCCTAGTATGGTGCATTCTAATTTTCTGTCCGTAACCTGGTTTCCTGCGTTATTGTTCTTGCGCACAAAACCAGAGCAAATGCCCTTTTCTTCTCTAATCCTTGGATTAATAACTAGAGTATTACTAGAAGAATCATTACATTAATCATTTCAAGCAACAGATGGGGGCTAGAAGGCGACTGCAGCAATGCTACATTGACCTCGGAATGGTGCTTTCTTTTACGACAAAGATTACGACCACGATGCGGTAAATTCCACAGGACCTCCCTGATTCCACTAGATGGCTGTAACGAAGGCGTGAAAAAAAAACTATGAGGAGAAAGAGAGAGAGAGGAAATGGGGACACTTAATTACCTTACGTGTGGGAAATGCGATAACATTAGAATCAGGGAATTTTATGAGAGACCACAGTGCCGGTTTTTTTTTTTTCCGCGATGAGACTTGTGTTTGCGGCGATGTAGGTGGAGAGAGGGGGAGAAGTGAGAACAGAGGCGGGAGGGGGCTGAGGTGGCAGGTGGGACGTTACGTGACCTGACGGCGTCACCACGACGTCATAGCTCTCTCGACCAATCGGCGAATTTTATGACGGACCACAACACCGGATGTTTTTCGTAATGAGGCTTCTAATGCTGTAACGTTAATAAGCGCAGCTAGCTTGCGCACCACAAGACTAAAACTTGCTGAATTCCGACAAGAGACCTCAGGCATTATGCAGCGAAAACCCTTGCCCAGAAAGGATCGACCTTTGAAGCACCACCAGCAATGCCACCGCATAGTTAGACTTCAGCCCTAAGAGACGAGGACAAAAAAAGACGTTACACAAGCGCCCTCGTCTGTTCGCGCTAATGGCGAACTCATATGACGCTACTCCAACTCGCCCAGTTCAACGCCCAAAGTTCTCACCCACGACAAAAAGCAAGTCTTAAGCTGCCAGCGTGCCTGACAGCATTACTTGTTTGCCGTCCGTTATCGGTATACGCCAGAGCCGAGCTTACATTATTAAGAAGGACAGCGGGCCTGTTTACCACACGACCAGACGGAAGTAGGCGACACAACGCGATGTACCAAGTGTGCCAACTAGCCCAGGTTTCTGCCTTAACTGTTTGTGACCTTGACGTGCTTCTGCGCAATGAGTGGGGCAGCTATCAATAGAGGCAATCAGAAATACGGTGATAAGCGCTTTCGTGCGATTTTTTTTTTTCGAATCGCAAAAGCCGAGGTAAATATCTGGCGCCATTTATAGCGCACTCTGTCTCCGCAATGAAGGTCCACGAATATTTTGAATACCATCGGTTTCTTCGAGGTCCGTCACGTCTTTAAATAAGCACATCTACACAGGAAAAAAAGGTTCGAACCCCAGCGTGTATACCTCATTTCGCGCAGCGCCAGTCGTGATTATAGATCCCATGCAAACCTGAACTTCGAAGCCAAGCTGAAAAATAGTTTACTCCAAAGGTTTTGTATAGCACAACGTTGATACTGTGGAGCTGCACGGATGACGTCATTCTGCGGAATAATGTCGATATTGTAGGATTGGTGCGGGACTGTCTTGAAGTGGCAGGCAGAGAGATCGACTGCAGACGCACATCGGGTTAAAAAGTGTAGCCTCACAAAGGAGAGAGAAAACAAAAGAAGAAACGCGAGGCGCGCGCACGATTATTATTGCTGTCGGGATCCTTCGCGCGACAACTGTGACGGATCGCGGACGGCTGGCTTTGCCGCCGGAGGCGCTTACTGACAAATGGCGGGTCTGGCAGCGGTCATCTGTCACCGGCCCGAAAGACGACGCGAGCGCCACGGCCGTCTACGCGGCAGCTGCGGGGCAAACCCGCCTCCGAGAAGGGGCCGGCCGCACGAATGAACTTGGCTGCACGCAAGCAGCAAATAAAGGCTACAGTGTAAAAAATGAGAAATCGAGCTGTCATAAGCAGTGCATCTGAACGCTTCGTATACGCTCATTGTCTGTGAACTACGCCCAGCGTCAGGCCGAGATGAAAGTAGCGGTGCAAATAAATAAATAGAGCGACGGCATTACCGAAGCCGCGGCTGTCGCAAATAAAAACGGGAGCATTTACTCATTAGCATTAGCCCAGGAGCAGCCATACGGTTATAAAGGAAAGCTTTCACAGAAAGAAAAAAAAGCAGCTCTACCAACTAAGCTAACCGGGACGTCTACCAGATGGTAGGGCGAGAGCGAATTCAATAACTCGAAGTGGGAACGGTGTTAGTCAAATTTTTTTTTTTTGGGGGGGGGGGGGCATCTCCCAATGTGGATAGATGCACTCATTGCACCAACCCGCCCTACCACCCGCTAGCCATCACAGTTTGCTTAGTTCGTAGAGCGACTGCTCCATACACGCGGTGGTCTCGAGTGCGATCCCCAGGCCAGGACGAATTTTTCAACTACGCTGCGGTGGTGCAGTGGTTAGGGCGCTCAGCTGCTGAGCCGGAACATACCAGGGCTGGAACCCGACCGCGGCGGCCGCGTTTCGATGGAGGCGAAACGCAAAAGGCGCCCGTGCGCTGTGCGATGCCAGTGCACGTTAAAGATCCCCAGGCGGTCGCAACTGTTCTCGACCCCTCCACTATACGGCACCTTTTCCCATCTTTCCTTATTTCACTCTCACCTTGCTCTCCTCACTCGCGGCGCGGTTGAGGTGTTCAGCGGGAAGTGAGACAGCTACTGCGCCATTTAATTTCCTCAAAATTCATTAAAGCTCCTGCGAGAGCTGTGTAGCCTTCCCTTGTAGCCGTATAGCTAGCTGCACTTAGGTGGATGCGAATGGATGCTTACTACAAATCTCATTTACCTAAACATTCCATTAAACAAGTTTCGTATTGAACCCAACGCAGCAACGGCAAAGGTGCGGTCGGTTGTCTCGGTGTGCTATACTGAGCGGAGTACAGCGGTGTTGAAGGTCAGCCTCGTGTTGCCGTCTTTGCTCATGTGTTCATGAGAAAAAAGGCGAGTCATGCATTGAGGCCGCCAAACTGATAATCCGAGCGAAAATAACGACAGGAAAGCAGGCCCTGCCCGCGCTTTGTCTCGTTAATAAAGATGAATCGTTGTGTGAATGATTTGAGTACTTGCATCCAATACAACTAAGTCACCTGACGATGCGGCCTTATTTGTATAAGCTGCGATTTGAATGGGGCCCTTGCCCTGAGAGTGGGCGTCACAGTATTGCTTGCGTTAAGTGGCTTCGTACCATCACGTCTTACCGCTAGTTGAAAGCGTCAGATCCAGCTAGCATCAGCTACAAGACTACTTTGTGCATTCGCCGCGGCGGCTCAGTGGCTTTCAGTTCGGCTGCTGAACCCAAGGTCGCGAGTTGTAATCACGGCCACGGCGGCCGCATTTCGATGGAGGAGAAATGCAGAAAAACGCGCATGTGCTGGGCGACGTCAGTGCACGTTGAAGAACCCCACGAGGTCGAAACCAACATGGAGTCCACTGCTACGCCCTCCCTCGTTGCTGTAACTTCAGAAATTTAAGCACCACATGCCACATCTTTGCGCGGAATGATTAGGACGTACCGTTAAGCGCGAAAAAAAAATCTCTCCACCGCTTCTTTCTTTATTACTATCGACGCAGGTCCTCTTTCAACGGCGGGCATCACGAACGGCCGAATTGTTGCCGTGGACACTTTCTCGTTTTTTAAACCAACGATGCTCCAGGATCATGCATACCCAACACAAAGCATGCTTCGAACGGAGGCCGCAGAACATTGCGTGAGAAACCAGCAGTTAAGTCACTCGACATCCACTACTCACTGCTCCAACACTCGGCATTAAAATCACACGAACCGCAGGAGGGTGGCTGCGCACGGTATACCTAACCTCTGCTCCCGTCGCGTTGTTATCTTTGTTATCCTGCTCCGCAAACTCGTGCAGATGTATGCGCACTGTAGCACATCGTCGTGCCCTGGAGACCTTAAGGCGGAGGCAGCAAATGAACACAGTTTCTCGGGCCGCCGATTGTTGCTCGGCCCTCCACACACTACGCAGCGCACATGCATCCTCCTGTATACCAGTATTCCGCAACCTTGAGCAATCTTGACGCTCTCCCTGTCCTGGCCAGGCAGGCCAGTAATGGAGTCGAGATAATGAAGGATCAGAGCAAAAACTCGCTGTCCCCATTCCCATCCCAATTACCATAACCCGTTCATCTAATCCCTTCCGCTACGTCCCCGGGGAGATCAGGGGAGTCTCCCCGGGCACGCTCCTCCGGCGGTGGGTCGCTATGTAGCTTTTTACCACCCACCCCCCTCATTTGTTTCCCATTTTGCCCACCTACGGGTGGCAAAAGTATACCATTGCTTTTGGGCCTTTTCATTTATTTTCAGATTGGATTAAGCCTGTTGTACGTCAGTGGTGCAGGCAGGGGCTTATTATTTTTCATTCTTTTTAGGTTGCCGCAACCTAACAAATGTATACCAGTACTAGCCAGTTGTGTCGCAAGACGGTGCGGGCAAGGCAGTTGTTTTTTCTTCAGCCCAATCTAACCTCTGTATACCAGTACTGACCATACAGTTTTCGGTTCCGGCACGCCTTGGCGCCATTTACCAGAGAGGGAAATACCGCTACAACGACTATACGATTCGAGGTTTCTCACGGCCAGTCAGCTGCCACGCACCGCCACAAGCGATCCCGCTGCGGCGAATCGTATACATCACCTATATAGCTGCCTCTGTTCGCGACTCTGCTTGTAGTTACCGCGTCTGTCAGAAGAGAACCGGATTGTTGCTTCGAAATACGAATGTTCGCCGCGTGGCTCTATTAACCTATTGCGCAGAGAAGGCGAAAGTATTAGTTATGACAGATGCAGACAGAAGGACTCCGCTTGTGCCACTCATATACACAAGCGAAGCAGCACGGACAGAATTTCGTCAAGAGGGCTGCCTATGGGCGCCTTCATACTCCGTTCTAAGGCCGTCAAGGAGTGCTTGTTGTCTGACCATGAGCAATTGGTGTAAGCAGAAAGAACACACGCGCGCCACGCGGAGCTCGCTGAATTCCAGGTCGATAAACTCAGCGCTGACGCTGCAATAAACGATACCGACGCTTGTAGCAGACACCTGTTTACCTCTTTCCTTCGATCCAAGGCGCACTGCAGCTGACGCACGGAAGAGCACTCATGAGGGTACACAAAAGTTACCGACGTCATCCGAAATCGACGCGACGAAGGCCCAGTCTCCAACGCCCCATCAAGATTGTATTTTCCTGAGAGTCTCTGCAGAAGAATGATCGCTGGACGCCGACATTCGCTCGCGAAGGCTCTCTGCGCTTCCACCGCTCTCCCTCGCCCTCTCGCCCTCTCTCTCTCTGGGTAAACGAAAACGGGCAGACCGCAAAGAGCAATAAATGTGACGTCTTAGAGGAGCACCAACAGCCGCTCGTGGATCGAGGATAGCTGGAGGAAAGGCGCTTCTTCCCGATGTTGACACAGGCGTATAAGTGCAGAAAAATCCGTGAGGATCGGCGAAAGCGCTGACTTAGCGGCGACGACGACGGACCGCTGCCTTTCAGCAGAGAACCCTCGGACTTGGCTCGGGAGTTCTTGGCGAGAGAGAGAGAGCGTACTCTATGCGACGCTTTCCCGCGTACCACGCGTGCTGCGCGCACCGTCCGCCGAGAACGTGCTCGGATGGATGTTAAGGCGGCTTTCTGAAAAGGCTGGAGAGTTGATACGTTTCGCGCCATCTCGCCGGCCAGCCAGGTAGACCTGCATGCGATTCATGCACACTCGCCGCGGTCGCTCTGTGGTTACAGCGTTCGGCTGCTGAGTGCACCGAGGACGTGGGATCAAACCAATGAAAACAATGCAAAAGAAGACACCCATGTTCTGTGCGACGTAAATGCCCGTTTAGAACCCCGGGAGGTCGAAATTAATCCGGAGCTCTCCAGAACGCCGCCTCTTTCTCCATGTCCAACGTTCTCAGACAAAAATTTTGGAAATTGGAAAGTTGTAAGATAGTGTTATGGAAATTTTGAAGGTAATTGTGCATTGATCTGATATGTAGCAAAATCTTTCTTTCAAAAGCATTTCCATCGATCGCATCGAACAGTCAAGACTGCCGGAGAAAACCAATGGGGAACGCTTTTTACGATAGCAAAGACGTTAACAGAAAAAAAAGAATGCAAGACTGCCGTCGTGTTATCGGCGGATATATTGATTGTTATAGTGGAATCTTGCATTATATGAAAAAAAATGCGTTTGTTTTGCTGTTTTGCTGCCTTCCAAACCTTCCCTACGACCTGTTTCTTCAAGGTTTTCTCTCTTTGCCCACTGCAGCGGAGGAGGAAACGAGCAAGCAAGATAGGCATGCTCTCGAGATGTGCTCACTGGGAGAAACAACAGTTTGCAGCGGCGGGGCCTCCGCTCCGACGAACGGGCCGCTTCCCGAACACCGCCCCGGTGGCCCGCGAGACGCCGCTCCGCCATGGATGGTGAATCAATACCCTAGACGTCAATGCTCTGACGAATGTTTATTGTCGAGCGGCGGCCGCTGCTCGTCATCGGGAGGCCGGAGAGAAGGAAGCCATCCACCTGGCGCTCTTCCAAGAGCAGGGGACACACGCCGACACGGGAAGAAAGAGCAGGTCATGCCAGCGATGCGCAGCTCGTCGCTAGCCGCGGACAAGGTGGCCGGTGAGGGATGCAATAAGGAGAGAATCGTGAAAGCTCCAGCAGAACCACGTGGCAACCGTACTTCATCCGGCCCCTTCCTTCTGGCGTCACTTCCGATTCGGCGTTCCGCTTCCGGTCAGGCCCTTTTCTCCCGGAAATACGAAGCGTGCAAGCGTGCCGAGTTCGGAGGTCGCAAATTACCCAGGCTGCTGCGGCGTACTTATTTATTTAAAAATTCCCTCGGGCCAATAAGAACATTGAAGAGGGGAGGGTTTATACAAAAATACGAAGGAACATAACAAAATGAGCATAATGGTACAATAATTTGCTAGTTACACAATGTTAATTAATGCATTCTTGAAAAAACAGTGACCATCCATCAATGCCAGTGGTGCAGGAAGGTGATTTCAGTCTTCGGATGTCCACGGTAAAAAGGAATGAAATTAAGTTATGGTTTTGAAAAATGGCGTTTCAGCCTTGTGAACGTGACCAATCCGAGGTGACACGAACTGGGGGAGGAATAACTTCTTCACGCAGGTAATTGTGGTGAAATATATTATCAAAAGGACAAGGACGAAGTGTTCTGCGACCCGATGCAAGGAATGGTAGACCAAGGCCAGCTTTCATAGTAGTTCGCCTTGAAATTCTATTATAATTGGAGAGGATAAATCGAACAGGATAATTTTGAACCATTTCTAGACAGTGCGTTGAGTTCTGCTGATAAAGGTCCCATAATGATGCTGCGTGCTCGAGTTTGGGTGAGATAAGTGTTATGTAAGTACAGTAGCAGTTTAAGAGATGAAGGTGATTTAGCAAAGTTACGGCGCAGGTATCCCGTTCGCGCTGTTAATGACAAGTGTGACATAAATAGTCCACGTAAGGTTGCTAGCAATGTAAACACTGAGATATCCATAAGAGTACGGAATTTAAAATGATGTCATTAAGGTGATACGAGTGCATATTGTGAGTCACTCGGCACACACGCATAAATTTGCACTCCATGACTTGCACCAGACTTGAGATGAAATCGAGGTCAGGTTGAGGCGTTAATATGTCGTTATGGCGTGTTTTTTCCCTAAATATTACGCAGTCGCCGGCGAGCAAGTGAATGTTGGATGAAATGCAGGAAGGTAAGTCGTTAACGTACATGAGAAAAAGAAGCGGTCCGAGCACGGAGCCTTGAGGAACACCAGATTGAGCCCCACTATAGGCTTAGAGGTGAGGGCATTAAATGAAACCGCGGCGGTCGAATTTCGATGGAGGCGAAATTCTAGAGGCCCGTGTACTGTGCGATGTCTGTGCACGTGAAAGAACCCCAGGTGGTCAAATTTTCCAGACCCTTTCACTACGGCGTCTCTCATAGCCTTTAAACCCCCTTAAACCAGTACACAACTGTGCTGTGCACGAAACGACGTACTTTACAAGGAGCGCACTACTTTACTACCACTGCAGTCACGACAAGTAGCCGACACCCCCCGTGGGCCACCGAAAAAGTTTATCAGAGAGGGTGCTGTACCTTTACCATTAGGCACGCCGCGCCTAATCTAAATGGGAAGAGACACCGAAACTTTGTTGCTCTTTGGAATGATGTGCCTGACATCAGTAGAAACGGAACACCATGCGTATTTCGTCAAAAATCCCGAAATAAATTATACGTGAATTTCTTCTGTCATGCAGCTTCGTTTTCTGTTTAAAGGGCAACTGAAGAGGTTTTAGAATTCAATGAGCTTAAACGAGCCGAATGCGCGAAAGTTGCAGGTAAAGCATGCGCAATCTTTTTGCGGTAGCGTTTGAAATGGTGACGTGATCGCCGACTAAAGCGGCATCGGCGTTCAGGCTTTTCTGCTGTGCACAGTGACAGGCAGAGGCCGCAATGATGGCATCACGTACAGCGACGCTAAGTTTCCAGCGAAAAAGAGGTTGTTTCGAGGAAGAAAACGAATGCCGTCGAAGGTGAAGCTCACGAAGCATTTTGTATCAGCAATGCACCCTGGCCATGAATCCCCCGCCGTGGGTATGTGCCATTCAGGCAGAGGACATCATCAGCAGCAGCGGCAGCATTGCTTGGCGGCACCGGAAGAAGCACGGCAGCATGCAGACGAAGGCAACGGACATCTGATATTTCGGCAACAATGACGTCACCACGAATTTGCCCGCACTCCACCAATGGAGTGAGGAGAAGCCTGAACATAGACGCGCTTTTAATCGGCGATTAAGTCACCATTTTAAATGCTAGCGCAAAACTATTTTGCATGCTTTACCTGAAAGCTTCATAGATTCCAATTCTTTATTAACCTCGAATTCTAAAAAAAAAACATTTCACCTTTCCTTTATAAGCAGCCGAACAGTAGCTGTGAAATCACAAGTAGGGCTGAGATTACATAAGGCATACAAAAATTTTTATAGAATCGCCGCTTTTGTAGTTTTAATTCGTTCCAGGCTTTCCCAGAACCGAAAAGATAGTGGGAAACAGCTATTATACTGCAGTTTTTGTACTCATCACGTGACCTCAACCCGAATTACTTGTGACATCATAACACCGTTCGGCGGCTGAAAACGAAACAGAAAAAAAAATATTCACAGGGATGTCTAAAGACATTATGTGTTGAAAACGCGATAGCATTCGAAGCTGCTGATGCATATACCAGAAGTGACGTCACTTCCTGTCTGGTGATGTCACTTTCTTCTAGCCAATCAGCGAATTTAACTTCCGACGACACATTTTTTCCAAGTGAGGCTTCTAATGCTATTGCGTTAATACAACTGAGAATAAACTGAATTATAAACTGTTTACCGGGCGCAGCCGAACGACACGTAGTAATCAGTGTTCACTACTTTCTTGCGCCCGATTCCGGAGAACGAACGCCACGAGATATTTCACGTCTTTGCCTATTTCCACGAACACACGTTCGTGCATGCGGCAAGAACAGGACGCCCATCCTGTCTCCGCCGGAGTCTGCAGCCGAAACAGCACACAAACCTCGCAGGAATACCCTACTGCAGAGGCTAAGGTAAACACCGTTCGTTTGGCACAGTGCCAGGCACTCGGACCAGGAGCAGGAAAGACTGCGGTCACCGCACCGGGAGCACAACAAGCGCACCGCTCGTCGGGAGCTGACGAGTGGAGAACAAGCTCCTCTCGGTGTCCACACGTCTGCTGCCTCTCACACCGCGCCTCGTCCACGAGCAACCTTTTGTTCGCAGCTGGAGGCTAAAGCGGAGACGTAGGCGGCCTCGTTGTCGAGCAAGTGGAGTGGGAAAAAAAAAGAGGGAAAATTATGAACGTGCTCCGCAAATTTCCCTCCGTCGGCAGAAGGTGAGGGGGCAATGTAAGGCTCAAAATGTGGCCGAGGCATCCACACGAGCGCACCTCGACCATGCAGCGCTATCGTCGGGGCCTGTGCTGCTGGTGACGCGTCACGGATCTCCGCTCCGACAGCCAGCGGTGGGGTCGCCCGTTACCTCGATTGTCGCGCCAGATTACGCAAACGAAAATAGACACCGTGGGGCCGGCGGCATCGAGCCACTCCGCGGTCTCCGCGCAGGCGACCGGCTGAGAAAGAGAAGCGTCGCAAAAGCCGCGGATGCCAGTCGCGGCTGTCCACGCGGAAGCTTGGACAGTGCCCACTCCTCGTCTAGATTTAGACAAAAAGAATTTTGTATTACGATCTTCGTTCACTATTAAACACGCACCAATGTAACAGTATTGACCTGTTCAGTTTATCACATTCATCTGCGTGTTTTGCAAGTTACAATGTGAGTGTTTTGTTGCGAGTTCCTGTATTTACCCAGTGTATACCTATACTGTTTCAATGTTAATAAATTTGAGTTTTTTTGACGTAGCTGCGCGGTGAACAAATCCGAGCCTACTGTCGTTGCTCTGTAAACATCACAACTTTTACTACCCTATATCATTGCTTGCGCATAAAGCAGCGCCATTCAGATACAGCTTTGTCAAACTGTATCTGACAGCCTTTCCTGCAGCTCTTCAGTGCGATTCTTTTTTTTTAAGTCAGAAATAAACGAATCTAAATTTCAATTTGTCCCGGATTCGCGCATGACGCATCTTCGCGTTAGCAAATTCCTTTGACATCGCGGCGCCAGAACGCTGCCACTGCGCTTGCAAGCACACGCGGGATCGAAACTGACCGCGTATACGCCCTGAAAACCACCGCATGATTTTACACCCGCTAGCCCTTCGCGTTTCAAATTGCATTCTTCCTTCAAATGACAAAGCTGCTGACTGATCTGTTCCGCTTTAGGTGCGAAGACAACTAAAACAGGCATGGAACAAAAGCGGCCACCAACACTTCAGCTGTACCGGTATACACAAGTTAAAGCAAGGCGGGGAGGGAGGTCAACCTACGCTCGCTCGTGCCGCAGAGGTGGTTAAAAGAGTGCGCCGAGCGAGTACACCTATAACTTAGAATGCTCAATTTGGATCGTTAGCACTTTATGGAGCATCGAGCGACAAATCCTAGGAACCCTGTCCGCTGGCACCAGTACAGAACGCGAATGAAGCCCATTCAGGCACGGCTTCGCAGTCAGGAAAGCGGCTCGGCGAGCGGCCGCTCGCGTTCTTTCGCGTCCGGCTCTTCCGCAGTCAGTGCGCCGTGCAATAAATATTCAGCGGAACCGTCCGGTGCGCGGAGCAAGAGCACCGTGTTCGCGGGGCCCGGATGACCGCGGGCCGAGCCCCCGCGCGACGCGACGACGGAGATAAATAATCGCCCAACAACCGCCGCGGAGCGAAGCAGGATTTCGGCGGTCGGCACCGTGCGAGCGAGGTAGCCGGCCTGCAGGAAACGACGCGTGTTCACACGAAAATAACTTCACGCACTTTAACGTGCGAGACAAATAATTAAAAAAGACAACTGGACGGTTACCACCCTGTAACGCGAGACTGAGTGTACTGATGGATTTACTTTTACTTTTATCCGACTATAATTGACTGGCTTCAATGTTATCTTCACGAACACATTCAACGTGTTTTAATCAGTGGCTCACAATCTGATTATGGTCCAGCTAATTAAGGCATCTCGCAAGGGCCTTTCTGAGACCCTTGCTGTTCCTGGTGTATACCAATGAGATTGCACAGGATGTCTCGTGCAAAATACCTGTGTATTCGGATGATTGCGCGGTTTATCGCTGCATCAAGTGTTCTCTGACTCCGATTACCTACAACGTAATTTGGATGTTGGAGATGCCTCTGAACCCTTCTGAATGTCAAATTGCCTGTTCCCCTCGTAAACGTGATCCATAACTGCTGCAATATACATTAGCATTGTTACAGCTGTAGCGGGTGACCGAGTTTATATGCCTATTTCTCTAGCCTAATTTGACCTAGCCACGTTGAACGTGTATAGGCAAGAGCGTGTTGAATGTTTAACTTCCTCAAACGTTTTTTTTTCTCATGACAATCTCCTGAAAAAAGATAACCGGTTTATATTGCTAACGTAACATGCCCGAGTGGTTTGGAACCCCTACAAACCAAAAATCTTTCTGACATGATTGAACGAGTAAAAACCGTGCAGCTCGATTTATCTGCAATAACTAATACTTCACCATTATGATGGGACCAATAAAGCAGTGGCTGAAAAAACGTGCACTTAGAGAAGCATTGCAGAATCTATTTCGGTGCAGCTAGTGTGGACAAGAGAACTTATTATCTGCTCTCAAGTTTTACGTCTAGGCGTAAGCACATATGAAGCATTAGCCCGAGATGTCGTTTCGCGCTCTATTGTTAGACGTGTAACGGCATGAGTGGCTGCCATTTATCGTTCGTTTTTAATTTTATTGTGCGAGCGGTTCATGCCTCATGCAAGCATTATGTATCCACTTCGCCCCTAGGCGCATGCACATATTCAACAATAACGCTATTCGACCTACACACTGTTGTGCTCGCGCTCCCTTCCTGCTGTTGAGTTCGGCGAATTTGGACATGGGGAGGATTCCCTGAAAACCACCGCGAAGGTGAATGAGCCCTCTGGAAGAAACGTGGCTGCAGGAATGTCGGAAGCAGCGACGATAATAGCGTCCCCACGTGTTCGAACAGGTCATCGGGTGCAGCGACGATAATAGCGTCCCTACGTGTTCGAACAGGTCATCAGACGACGAAGTACAAGATCAGTGTGGTCCCCTTCAGTCCCGCTGGGGTTGAGTGCTGCGCGTTCGACAGAGGTCCCGCGTTCCGGTCATCAGCACAAGATCTTTCAACCCCTGCTGGGAGACGGCCCGCATTCCTGTGTCACGCAGGCGCCTTCCGGTTCCACATGGGCGCGGTCCGGACACACGTGCGCGCCCACCTGGAGGCCGCGTGGACGACAACGTGACGGGGTCCTGTTCCCTTTCCCTCGACCGAGCTGAGAGAACATCAGGACCGCCCTGCCGTGGGTGGTACCATCAGTGCCATCGTGTGATTGGACATCATTCTTCGAACTGTATTCCCCAGCTAGGGATCTGGGGAATACGAAGAGTATTTGACGAGCTGCTGGTTTGGTACCAGAGGAGAGCCCCCGTCTTGAGAGATACCCTTTGCTGGGAGAGACTACCGTCTGCTAAGAAGCTCTCTTTACTGAGAAGCACTCTCAGTTGCCCTACTTGTACATTATGTAAATAGTCTTTGTATAAAGTTTTCCCAGTTTTCTTCCTCCGATCGTCCTCGTCTCTTCTCCGGCCCAGTCACGCTACCTGAATCCCAACAACTGGTGGCAGCGGTGGGATGCTGCTACCTGAATCCCAACACGTTAAGCGCATCGTCGGCCAGACCTATGTGAAGCACTGTCGCTCACTGCCGCAGCGTTTTGCAAGAGAGGCCAAGATCCAGGCTTCGAAGCTAAACCACGCTTGGGCGCCAATTGAAGGTTGGTTAGGTGGGGTCGAGAGCCCGGACTCGCCCGAGGCGGGACACGTAACAGGGCGTTTATTCTGGGTGAAACATAAAAACCGCTATGTGGACAAGGAATGCACCGGCACTGGCCGCGGGCAAAGGAAACCCATTCTCAAAGCGGCCGCGGAAAGAAAAACAATCTCGCGCCCGTAACGACCATTGTTTATCGCGGTCCGGCAATGTTCGGGTAGCAGTGCACGTCGCCACCCACCGCTTAACCCGCGCGTCGCGGTGCCCTATGCTGTGCACATCTGCCAGAACGCCTTCAGCGAGCGCGAACCCGTGGTCAAGCCTTAATCAAATCGCATCTCGCAATCGACATCGGCGCAAGAGCGACGAGCGCTGCGCTGCTGCGGCTCGTTTCGTCGCTTTAAAGGGACCCTGCAACACCACCTTTCCAGCAAGTAATAAACTCCCGCAATCGCTAGATTGTATTCTCATGAACATCCAGGCCAAATAACGCACTTCTGCACGCAGCAGAGAACCGCCAATCGCGCTCGAAAGTTGGCGAGACCTTTCCGGAGACTTTTTCAATCTCGCGCCCTCCTTCGCGCGTCTACGTATGTCCGTTAATAAATGATAATTGGTCAGTTTATTTCAGAAGACATCCAGCTATCACAGCCACGTGGAGGGCGACGTCGTGTCGCCCCGGCACGTCGACAATCTATTAAAACAATCTATCAATCTATCCAGCTATCAAGGCGTCAATAACAAAGAGCAAAATCAAAGGAAAAGGGAAAAAAAGGCCGCAAGAGACAGCAGCGCTGTGCGCTGACATATCGCACAACACACGGGCGCTTTTGTATTTCGCCGGCATCGAAACGCAGCCGCCACTGCCAGGATTCGATCCCGCTACCTTGGGATGAACAGCCGAACGCCAAAGCCACTGAGCCATCGCGGGCGCTGAAAATGATTAGCGCCACCTCACCAGGAACCTAATCTGCTCTAACAGCAGCGGCTCAGTCCGCCCTACAGTGCGTGCGTGTCCACAGAGCTGCAGTGTTCTGCGTTTCTGCAGCACGAACGACGTCATTTTCATTTCTTAAACCTGACATATGCGTGCACGCAGTGCCGGAATGGTGACCCCGGAGATCTAGGGCCGTCGCCGCCTCCATCTTTCGCCCTTGGGGAAAACGCGCAATGATCGGACGACTTGGATGCGCCCCAAATGAGCTTCTAACGAGTGCCGCACACTGGCCGCTAATCAGCCTTGAGTATTCATTAGCATATATCTAGGCGACGGAACGGCCTCTCATTTCCCTCTTTTGAGGAGAGTCCACGAAGCCTGCATCCTTCTCAGAACGAGCGGCATAATTGATTCCCTTCGCGAAAGGAGGGTGGCGGATGAGCGCCTAACAAGTAGCTCAGGGAGTCTTGAGTCAAGTCCATCCTGAAATACGACCGCCGGTTTCTTTCTACTTTTTTTATTTCGCGGGTGAATTACTTGGGTGCACTGCCACGAAGCCTGCGGCAAACGACGGCTTGTCCCTCGGAAGCACACCGCCGTGCTGTGTCGACGCGGCGTCGGCAACGTGAAGAGTCCGAAGTGATTGATTACTGCAAAGCCCCGATAAAGCCCCCTTTGATCGTTGTGGGCAACAACCACTTTCGAACATCGGCGTCCATCGCGCCGCAGAGCGACTAGGGATGAGCGTTTTGTATCACAGCGGCGCTTTATACGCCCGTGTTGAGGCTGCATGGAGTTAGCAGCTGTTCCTCTGTTCGCGCAAATCAAACTCCTTGTTGGACTGACATCTGCTTTCCGAAATCGCAGTAGAGATGCTTCGCAGCACCCCGCTGTCGTGGTTGACGGACTACATGCTCCACGGGGAACAACACTGTTCCCGGTCTGCGTCTGTATTCGAGCGGCGGCAGAAAAATGAAATGGCCCTGCAGCCTCAACTTCCGCTCAGGCTACAACGCGATCGAGACCATTCCTTTGCGCCGCACTGGAATGCGACCCCGAACGCGGCGCTCTCGACGAGACGTATATAGCCCGCTTAGCAGTTCGGAACCAGCTCCGTAGCACTGCAAACCCGGCTACAGGCCCATAATGTTGCTGCAGTCAAACGAGAAACAGCTCTCCGTAGATATTTTTTCTTACATCAACAACACTTCAGTGCGTTGAGCCTTTAGCTTCGGCACTTAAAATTCCGCATACAATTTTATGTGCTGTTTTAAATGGTGCACAAGAGTGGCTGTCGAATCCGATGCCGTTCTAAGCGCGTTTTCAGAACAGCAGCCAGCTTCAGTTCGAAAAACTATCAGGAAATTTTCCAAATGATGCAAGGCGTGCTTGTGCGCCTTGTGGATTTTGTTGGAGATGATGAAACAAATATATCGCCGCAATGAAATGAGCGTACTGAACCATTAAAGATACGAAAACGAAACTATGCCGCGAGACAGCGCATGCGTATTGCTCTACAAGATGCTGTTTCATGGGATGGCCCTGAGGTCTTTGTTGCCGTCATTCGCTTTTCTTACTTAATACGGCTCAAAATACGCAATGTCCATGGACCATAGAATCCGCAGATTCTAACAGGCGAAAACTGTGGGGTGAAAGCGGTCGTCGCAAAAATGCCGTTGCAGCGCGTGCGTACCACAGCTTCACCCGCCCCGCTAGCCCCGTTTCAACGCGCGCTCGGTCTCTAAAATTAGTGATAAATTATATTGTTTTGATTTATTTCTTTCATTTACAACATACCGCCAGCCTCAGTTAATTGATGCTGTGGCAGCTTTGGGACATAGTAGACATATAGTATCTCTCTCTCTCCCTCTCTCACACACACGCGCACACACGCACGCACGCACAAATTCAAAACAGCGAAAATGACATACATAATGACGTGTGTCATAACGAGTCCCTCATTTCCCGACGCTTGTCTGATCAATATATAGCTTAAGGATACTTCGGTTCTGGCAGTCTTGATGCCATAGGTAGCATAAGAGAGTTCTCTCATTGCTGTTGCCCTCACCGTTAGATCATGTTCCGCAGGGCACTTGCGGTAATACAGGACGTTCTGTGTTTGTCGCTATGGACGAGGGTGGCGCTAGTGAACACTCTCAAGGTTAGTTTACAAACAACATAAATGTCCCCTAAAGTATACAAGTACAGAAGTTTGAACAGCCGCCGTCATAGCTTAGTTAGTAGAGTACCGTACGCGACATACACCGGTTGTAAGTTCGGATCCCACTGGCGGCATGTGATTATTTTTTTTCTACTTTCTAATCAGTCATCGTTCAGGTAAAAAATGGTTACACTACTAATTTCCCATTTATCAACATGACGAATACCTCCATACTCTTCTTGGTTTCAGTGAATCAGCTTCTTTCAAATATTGGTAGAGATAGAAGCGTTGTTAGCCGTACATGACCGTCAATAATATCTCGGCTAAATGCATTGCAGGACAAAGGCCACTCCCGTTGATTTGCAGTCATCCCCGCCCAGCGCCCACCTGGCTTTCGCCGCCCGTTACCACATTTTTCTTCCCTCGGCATCCTCTCTGCTGGCACAACGGATCACTAGTCACGTGTTCTCCACACTCCACTTGTCTTTTATCCATGCTGCTCTTTTCTTTTTCCGCTTCTCAATGTCACCTCGCGTCGCGCCTCCTAAATTTAATTTCAATTGAAACCTTTCCGTTAGCACCCATATGCGTGTTACGGCCGCGCATACAAGCCCTAAAAGCCGTTATATGCCACGCTTCCTTCTTGAGAGATGTATGTTAGCTACACTTCATAACCTGACAACGCCTGCCAATTATACACTCCGACCTTCTTTATTTATTTTTTTTTCCGCTCTTTCGCAGGGTCCTCTGCAGTCACTGACCTAGATATGTGCGGAATTCCTTCACAGCTACCAATACTTTGCTTTGCTTGTCGTAGTGTTCTTCATTTTCCATCTAGACTCGTGAACGCCGCCTAAATTTGCTTCACCTTAATTATAAGCCGAACGTGGTTTTTGCGTGCGTTTCGTCCTCAAACATATGCGCTGCAGTTCCTCTCCCAAGTAATCAGAACTAGGTAACTAAAAAAACGTTTCCCATGAAATCTCAGCTCTCCCCACTCCAAGCCTCCAATACCTCTCGTACACGTGGGGTTACACAACCTTTGGACTCTTATTTACGCAAATAAGAGCGAGGAGGTTGTGTAACCCTGTCTACCTGACACCCTTTCCGATAGGTTCCGTCGCTTTTGCAGAGACCGACCCCAGATGCGCGTGTGCCTGCAGATATTCTCCAGCACATTCACATATGCTTCATCCGCGCCCTGGTTACGCAGTGTCTGCACGGTTTGTTAGGGGTGCATCAAACAAACAAACAAACCAAAG